>JAMKCH010041321.1:0-13224 GCA_023653785.1 Ophioderma brevispina
TGCAGCTGTCCCTTTTCCAATTGCACGTCCTTTGGAATGGCCTTCTTCCCCATCAACTACTGGCAAATCGGCAATGCAATTCTGTGTCACATCGCCGATTTTGAACACAAATTTTAATGTATACCTGAATTATGCTTTTCAAATTTACCACCAGGACTTGGCTAGAAGTGGACATCGCCCTGACCAGAAGTATTTATGCTAAAGGAGGTTCATACAGAGGTTTAATTTATTGACATTCTCATCCCCCTGCAGATAAGCACAATCAAGCTCATTGCGTTCGGAGATTTCAAAGAGTTTCGGGGACTTGCTATCCCCCCCTAGATGCCAGCGCATAATTCAGAAGCCAGAACTCCCGAGCGTTTGGCTAGAAATCTTCAGCCCTATAAATTGGGTAAAGTTGCTCTTGGCCTCTTTGTGAGGTATAAATATCTAACCCTTTCTTTATCACATTCTCTAACATAATTTAGCATCCGCCCCCGTTTCCATACTTTGCGAGAGTAAAGCACGGTACCATTTTCCTCATTACATGGCTAATGACGGGATCTATTAGGGAACAAACTTCTACCCACGGGGCCGGTGACTTGTTGCATATATTCCTATTCCATTGCGCGAATGTTTCATTTTTATCCCATAGAGAACACCAAGACACACAAAGCATTGTCACATCTGAGTTGCAGCATCAATGCTCAACTTGTCCTTGATTACAACCCACTACCTTACTTACGATAAACACTAAAATTCCTCAATATTATTCCTATCAAATTAGCATCTGTTACGGAGACAAACATATACCAAGACGACCCTTCTGGTACGAACATTTACCCCAAAACTACACACGTATATTTACCTCTCACTTGTATCACATCATGTGATGTTTGTATTTGTGCCTATCTCCCGTGACAGTATTTATTGGGAGAGGCCGGGTCCTTCAAAAGTTTACTCCAACCCCTAAACGGCTTTAATCCCAATGTTCACTTTCTTGTCACAGTTTTCTATATTGTATATTGTAGACTATTTGTTATCACAAATAATCAGCAAACGTGCCTCTTTAGTTTTGTGGAATTTGGGATGTGTAACCTTAGTTTATATTATTGTGCCATAGAAGAACAATATCATTACTCCTTTCCAACAAGGTTAAGCATTACCCAATTTGTGCTTTAACCACTCCACAATCTTGGGGAAGGTTTAATCAAGATCAATTGTAAACAGTATGTTTTTTCTGATATAAAAATCTTTAACCCATTCACTAAGTAAAAATCTCTGAACAACAAGTCCCCATAATGATGTTCTTTGATGATTCTCTAGGATTTTTGCGCCATTTGAAAAAAAAAAACGCCCTCTATCATGCTGAACAACACGTGTTTTGGTTTTAAAACAGTTCTAACGGTCCCGTTTCCCAAAAATAACTTCAGAACCCTAACCCTATTATATTATATTTTGGTAAACAATATTCTTTTATGAATTTCTGCATTGTTTGGGCGGGCCATTTTGAAAAAACCCCTCTCTCATTCCTGAACAACACTGTTTTTGTTTTAAAACATTTCTAACGGTCACGTGGCCAAATAATTCAGACACCCCTAACCCTCTTAGATGGTATTTGTGGTAAACAAACGCTTTTTCTATTTTCCTATGATTTTGGCGGCCATTTTGAAAAATCACCCCCCAGGTGACGAAATACGACACTGAAAATTCGGCCGCCCCAATTTAAAATCTATTCCTTGTGATTGTTCCTTTACCCATTAAAGTGAAAAATCAAAGTTGGCAAAAATGATCGCGTAGCTGACAACTGCTGCCTATTATGTAGAAACCAATTATGACGCCATAAGGTACTAAGTAGAAAACACTGCATAATAGGAAGAAAAATTTGATATTTGCAAATTTCCTTACTGGCTCCAAAGTAATATGTTACACTAAACATTTTCCATTCCAACCCTATAGAGACTTATAACGTCATTATGAACATAATGTTAGTATGTTTGTACTCATTTTGGGTAATCAAGGAAAGAGGAGGACCTGCTATCTATTGCAACCAAAATCAACTGTCTGTGATATTCCTTTGTCGTAATTGGAGTGTTGGTTATTTCCTCACGAAGGAGGAGGGGGGGTTGATTGCCCAACCTATCCATCACTTTGGGATAACCCTTTTACCTTTCCTATGTCGGTGGTTTTTTTTTGGGGGGGGGGGTGGTGCATGAACAGAGATAACATGTCAATTGGCAATTACATTAACTCCATTTGACACCCGGCAAAAATTGGGGTTTTAGAGGCGAAAAAAGAACAGGAGAGAGTGTAACAACCCCCCCCCCCCTCGGAATACGAGGGTTTTCGAGGTAAAATTCCAGTAGGGGCACGCTTGGGCACCAGTTCAGAAGTTATATGTTGTTACGCGGTCCCATGAACTTTCATAACACCGTTTTTCTCAAGAGTTAGAAATGTTGGAACATGTTCATATTATTTTCACAAGATTTTTTAACAAAACGGGTCACAAAATCACCCAAAATGCAAGCTCATTTTCTACAGTCGTAGCTTCACAAAGGAATGACGGATTTCGATGGGGTTTTCGGGGTATTTCTGAAAATAATCTTCCCTTCTATTTGGTGACAACAACTGCCAAAAAAACGTCCAAAATTGAATTTACTATGCACTTTCCAAAAAACTACAGTCCGGGGTCCCAATATCCGGGGAAATTACAAAGTTTGTGGACAGTTTGTTCTTTAGTAAAGGACGTTGCACTTTGCATCGATCGCGGCCAAAGAGTTAAAGATCACAGACGGTCGCGGTGTCTGCGCATCTATACACATCGAGTGCCTGTCTTTGGTCGAAGATGAATGGGTAATTGAATTAGGTAATTTGTTTTCGCGTTGTGGGTCCTCTATCTACTAGGTCCATGCTCAGTGAATAAATCCTGAAACCACCACAAGCCTTACCAATGACTCGTGGATACGCATAGAAAGAAGAAGACGACAACCTTGAAGCTGACATGAGATGGTGTCGATTGAAGAGAGATGACACCCAGGCAGACCGTGCGCGAGGGAAGGGCTGATCGATCTGCTATCTCCGACAGAAACCCGCTACCCATAAGGACGAGGCGGCGAACGGTGAGCAAGGTGAGCGTTGTTACGCTACAGAATACCTTTAGCATAGTCTTGCCAAAGACGCCTCAAACCAGTCATCGCCGGAGGCGCGGGAGAAAAGTTAAGCTTCGGGCCGAGCGGCCGGGAGCCGCAAAAGACTCGCGGGAGAGGGGCGCTTATTACAATGTACCAGGGGACGGTAGGAAATTAAAAAAAGCGCACCGCCTTGATGAACGGCTATTTAGCAAGCGAAAAAAACCCTGAAACCGGTGCTGTTTCGTTTTGAGTTATGATTGTTCCCAGTTAGCCAATCACAGGCTTCTCGGTTACCATGGCAACCAGAATGAAACAACATACCTTTTCGACAACTAAAAATTAATGCGTAAAAAACATTAATATACAACACATGCCAAATCTCTTGGAATGTTGTCTAGAGTGGCATCAAAGTTCAACCCTGTGAGTAGTTAACCTCAGTTAAAGGAGGGACATGAGGAGATTCCAGGGAAGAAGCGCCCCCACCCCAATTTTTCTCATATTTGGAATGCTTATTAGTATTAGATCACACTGAAGTGAATAAGCCGAATACCCGTCTTTATGTAATGAGATCACGACAGAAAGTAAAGAATGGTTTCTATGGGGGAGAAACGATTACGATAGCAGGCCAGTTTCAAAACAAGGTTTGCGGTTTCTTTTGCACATGTTTGTCAATAAATCTTCGAAAAACGTTCTCGGTAGGTTGGTCTACATCGATCCAGTGAAATTGCGAGAACAATTCGAGCCTAAAAAAATTCTCCTCCTGTACTTTAACTTTAAGTACTTTTTAGCTCAAATTGGGCCGTATGGTTAATTTTTGTAAACGTAATTAATAATTTATGACCCCTAAAAGTAATTAACATTTTGTTTGTACAAAACTGAGATTTTTGCACGTCCTGTATTTCCTTTACATGTGTTAACCCTCAACTGAAACGAATAGCTTAAAGAAGTTTTTTTTGTGTGTTCAACCAGTAATTTGTTTATTCCAATGGGTTAGATTGCACAATTGAAAACCCAAGGAACAATTCTCATGGCAGTTGTGTAAATTACGTGTAAGGCGTCCAGACTGGCCATGACATTCTTTTTATGTTATCATGCCTAAAGGTTATGGGATTACTAGTAGGAGATAAATCTAACTATTGTGACGAAGCACCCTGTCAAGACAATGGAACATAAATCAAAACCTCTAGTACGCATGGAAAGAGCTTGGAATAACAAAATGGGATAGAAAGACTCTAGCCAGACCTACGTTGAAGACATTATGCATACCATCAGAGAAAAGAAATGGAGTTGGGCTGGGCACCTGGCAAGAACATGGGACAACAGGTGGACTAAACGCATCATTGAATGGAGACTATGGCTAGGTTCTAGATATCAAGGAAGGCAGAAGCTGAGATGGAGGGACGATATCATCAAGCGTGTTGGTCCCAGATGGATAGCTTTAGCCCAAGACAGAACTCTTTGGCACCAGCTTGGGGAGGCCTCCGCCCTGCAGTGGGCTGATTATGGCTTATGACGATGATGACGATGATATTTTAAGGCATTTTGTACTTTGCTGCTCATCAGGACAAAGTCAGTAAACTCATTGTTAATGCAATTGGAACTCGGCAATTGAAAATTCACGGCAAAAAGTGCTGATATTGAATAATTGCCTTTGTGTTCAAAACCGTTGAATCGATTTAGACAAAATTTCACAGTAGTCCAATTTTAACAACAATTTGTAAATAACCCAGCGGTTTTAGAACTATGTTACAAATTGAATTCATTTTGAATGCGGATGTAGCATGCATGTGACGATTGCCACCATCCGTGTATTCAAAAGTCTCCAAATTTTCATCTAATACGTTATCTGTCAAGAACCGAAACTTATATCTTGATTCATTCATACATGTAATAAGATAATTAAAAATGTTAATAGACATGTCCAGGAAAAAGAATGAATTTTGGGGTGTACAAGAACAATTTCCCCCCGAATGGACCGTAAAATAACGTTTAAAGCAAGTGCTGACCTAAACGTAGGCTGTTAAATGGACTCGGAGTTCATAGTAGATATGGGTGTGTTGGACCAAACAGAAGGTCTGAGCACCAGAGGATATCATCGTTTTAGGTTGACTTGCCTGCTTTGGCTTGCCTCTCAGCCCAAGGCTACCTAGCATCTGTTAGATCAATAGCTCCAAACAGGTCTATAGAGTACAATACCTACATGATTTCCAAATATGCAATAGCAATTGTGTAAAATAATGCCTGCATGTTTTCAAAAAGCATGCCAAACACACATGAATGATGTCACTAGCCCTGTGCTGACAGGCAAGCCGGGCAGGCAAGTCAACCCGATATCCTCTGATGCTCAGACTTTCTGGTTGGTCCAACACACCCATATCTACTATGAACCTTCTTATTTTTTTCTTTTCGGAGTCCCTCTTTAATCTTCTACACAGAGGATGACGTACACAAGCCTCGGTTACAAGTTACTAAAGTAAACAGAATCGGATCAACATACACAGAAGGCACGTTAATAAATTGCAGTTTTATTTCTCTCATTTAAACTTTGAGTTTACGATAAATCACTAGGGTAATATATGTGTGCTAATATCTAAGAATATAACCGGCTAAAAATATAATCAAATATACGTTTTTCTCAAAACGGAACCGACATAATTTCAAATCAACAACGGTACATAAAGCATGTTTCTCAGCTTGATTAATCAAATGGTTCTAAAGATATTTCCAACTTTGAAAGTTTTTTCAAAGAAACTATGTTATTCTTGGCAACGGATTTTGTCAATAATCGGTTGTGAATTTTAGTGAGAGCACAAATTGATCGTTTGGCGTTTTTTTATTGATTTCAATCTACTAATTTAAACAAGAAAAATAATTTTATGTCAACTTACGTGTTCGATTTAATACACAAAATCTAGATGACTAAATAGGCTGGGAAATATGTGATATGACCTGGAAAAAAATGCAATAGAATTTTTTTCACCACAAGCATTTCTATAAGGTCCCCAGAATGACATACTAAAAGTTAAAAAAATCCAAGTTGTGGAACTACGCCTAATTTGCATAAATTCAAAATGGCCGCCAATTCCTATGTTTTTACATTAATTTGGTTTTTTGTTATAAGCTAGATTCTAATTAGCTGTTGAAGCCAATATAAACAAATAGTTTTACATTAAATAAGTAATTTAATCTTCATACATTATATAGAAAATACATAAAACATGATTGACTAATTTGCATAAATTCAGATGGACCGCCAGTGTTCAGAGTTCATGATTTTTTGCTGTATTTCTTCTCCTACATTGCTCTGCAGTACAATAAATTGTTAAAATGTTACATTTTAATAAGGGTATTGTACTTCCACGTTATTCCTTGAGCTGTATAAAACCAAATACGGCGGTGCGGAAAGTACGAGCGTACATATTAAATTAGCTAAGGCTAGGGACGTAGCACCGTGGGAAAATGTTTGGTGTCATCAGAGCCCATAGCGATTGCGGTTAAAAAAACTACCGATAGAACTGTTAAGTTTTCTCAAAAATATTCTATAGGTTCAGACCCAGTTGAGGGGATTTTCTCGTAAGAGAACAAAAATTTCTGACACTCTGATGCAAAAATATCTGTAAAGACCCCATTATGTTTTTAGGAGATATTGAGATTATTTGTCATTTACACCATCTCTATGGGACGAATGATAACATTAGTTCTCCATGCATACCAAGGGATAATGATTTTGCAGTCTGGGACACAGGGGGACTACACCGTGGGTAAATACTTTACCCCCTCAAAAAACAAAATCGTGTCACCTACAGTACTTTTCTGAAGGTATTGGCATTGAACGAGGGGATGGAAAATTAAAAATAAAAACCAGGTTGATTCTGGTACAGTACCACTCTAACGGGTGCTGGTAGTAAGGTTGTACCTACTTTCTAGTCCAGCACTCAGTGGGTGCATTTCACTATCCCGAATGTCAACAGCAACAAGGGAAATCCATCCCCGCGCAATCCAGAAAGATTCTCCCTAGATTCCCCAGATCAGGCCATGCCCTATTTTGGTTATCAATCCAGTGACATCAAGATCACAATCTCCAGCTCTACAAAAAGAGATCGAACTTCAGAGAAACCAACTGGCCTAAGTGGCAAGTTCAAACAAATCATTAGTGAATTATCATCCAAGATGCCAAACCTGGCTTCTTCCGTCTTCTAACATCAACAATGAATATTCTGACTCTGCTCTATGCTTTTCTTCACCAAGCAGCTAAACATTCGATTCACAGAGGCAGAATCCCTACATCCAGTTGCTTGTGACAAGGAGTGGAGAGATATAAATTGATGTGTAATGCCGACTGCAATACTGACCGAGAATAGAAAAAGGCAAATAGCTACTGGATTGACTTTGCTAAATAGAGAAGTTAACAATTGGATGTGAAGAAATCCAATCTCAACTTTTACCAATCAAGATGCAAGGCCTGGAACACAGTCAACAAGCTCACGGGTCTTGGAGCTGTCCAGTTAAAGAAGAACCTGTTCAAGGATATAACTTCACCAATATACCGCTATAGAAACAATGATTGAAACACCTATGGAGTGCGTTTTGTAGAAACTGAATTATAGTAACCATAAAACGAATTAAAAAAAACAAATTCATTCATAATATAGTTTAAACATGGTAATTTTTGCTAGTGTATATGGGATGTATTTGTGTTATGCATTACGGACGGCACAGTAGCGTCACACATCTTAACACATGATGCTTTCATAATGTGTATTTCATATGGCATGTATGACCTAAACGCGCCGGTCGTATCGCATAAACACGTTATACACTAGCGCGACTTTTAAATAGCACAGGTTAGGACTAAGATGTTTTAAATTCATGTTAGGGTAGATTAATTCTGTTTCTATGAAACCACTCAATATGTGGTCAATAATCAGTATAGTGTATATGTTTAATATTATTCGTTGTACGGGTTCTCTTTAAAGCAGTGTCCTGTCTTGCAAATTCCTCGCCTCAGTACTTGTCCAACAATGGAAAGTGGCACAACCCTGGTCCGTGTGATGCAATGGTCAAAGCCTTGGATTTGTAATCTCAGGTTGCAAGTTTGAACCCCCGATGGGCCATTGCATCCACTTTAATAGAAGGCCCTAGAGTAAATAAACCACAATGATTGACTGCCAGACAAATGTTTCTTAAATGTAATGGGTCGTACCAGCTGGGCAGGATGTAGCGTCTTAATGCAGAGTGTCAACAGAGGGAAGCAAAGGTCTCAGAATGGGAAAGCTGGAGGCAATGACAACATCATACAGAAATGGAGAATATGGCACCTGAGCTGTGCGATGGCTCCGACTCCTCCTTTCTACTTGTATGGGATCACAGCAATTCCAGATGGAAGACTTCATAGGGTCATTGCAATCCTGAAGTCCCAGAAACCAGAAAACGAGACCAAGAGTTAGAAACCATTCGCTGCATCTCACAGTATTACAGCTACCCCTCACCCCAATTGGCTTTCGAAGAGGTTAAATCAACAACTGATCAGCTATAGCAAGAACATGCAATGCTATTGAAACAGCCTTCCAGAAGAGCATAGTTTGAGGCAGCCTTTACAGATTTACAGATCTAACTGGCCTATGATACAGTCTGGCATTGAGGTCTCTATCTTAAGCTACTCAAAAATCTTTCTATGAGTCAAGCTTGTCAAGTTCATTATGCTCATCCCGGAATCTTTTGTCCTGGGTGTGGGGACATCAATTGGGCAATGCAGTGGAAAGCCCAAAAATTCGGAATGGTGTCCACATGTTCTGTGCCTGGACACCCCGTCTCTTCAATATTTATGTAGCAGATGGCCGCAGAGGATATGGTACTTGGAATTAGCTGCTGATTCCTGTGAGGGCTCTTAGAAGCAGTGTTGCAGAAAGACCATATTCACGATCACTGCAAGTCAATTCTTCCACCGATGGCACATAGGAAATCGCTAGCCAAAGACTGTCGGCTCTGTTTTCCATTTGCAAACCACTGCGTTGAAAAGAGCCATAACATCACTTTAGATGGGGAAGCTGTCACACGATCCAACACAAGTACCTTGGCGTCACATGGACACCTCTTTGAACTTCACGCGCATCAACTGTTGCTGGATAGTCAAGCTGTTCTTAGATCGTGTCCAAACACAGTGGTCTCAAAATGATCCGCCAGAGGATGGCAAACGTCTGGCTGCTTCAACAGATTCCACAGTCCTTGTCTGCGCATGGTTGTTCCAGCAGTGGCAAACCAAGAGATGCAACGTTCTGTGGGGCAGTTCCACAACCCACAGGTAGTGTCCGGATTCTGCTTCCAGGTAGCCCCGGGAGGTAGCCCAACTTCTGCGAGGAAACCTTAGATTGGCCAATTTGGTTCTCCACATCTGTTGAGGCATGCCATTCAGCCCTTGAGGAGGTCAACTCCGGCGAGGAGATGATCAAGGGTTCAATACAATAGATGCTACTTGGTTGGTGGCAAATTTTCTTTCCAAAAAGGCGACTCTCGTAAACTCTTTAGAGACTGGTTCAAGAGGTTGCACTTTGCTTAAGAAAACCTCTTCTGGATGAGGCGGTTGGCAGCTAGGTATCTTCCCAGACATCGGGACCTGCTGAATACACCGCCAAAAGTATGGCGTCACAATGTACATTCACACAAGATTGATGTCATTTGAATGATGTAATGAGACTTATTAGCGGTTGTCTTCTTGGCAACGCCTACATTTCCAAGTCTTTTTTTTTTATGTCTTGATTAACTCTGCGAAGCTTAGGGGGGAAAAACTTAGACGATCAAGATGATTCTCAGTCGGATAAACCTGAATTCTCCGTGAAAGCTTGGTGTATCACCGAGAATCTCGATTTCCGATGATGAAAAAAACGTTGGATTCTTCTCTTGGCGTGAATCGTTTTTTTTAATTATTATTAAAAACAATTATTTTTCAATGGAAACAGGTAATTGAAGATATACAGGTTTTTTCAATCGAAATCCAAGTTTGTCAATTGAAAAACATGGATTATCGAATTGATAATTTTTTTAATCAATATACGGTACCAAGTTCAGTGAGAATCCAAATTTTTGATCGAAAAAACTGGATTCCATATAAAATAAAAATTTTTTTTTTCAGTTTTTTAACATTTTGCATGAAATGTGTGTAGTGATGTGGCGAAAGCAACTCTGATTTGGTATGATTGCCCAAAAGGGCCAGGGGAGAACATTTTACATCGTCATGTTATTTATTGGACAAATTAATCATGATGGTAATAAGTATATGCAATTATAGATTAGCAGTTTGCATGTCCGATGATAATGTGGTGTGGGTGGTGAGGGGGATGTGTTTGCAGGGTGTGTGTTGTGGGCGTCTGCCCTTTGTTGTTGGGGTGTATGTGAGGGTGTAAGGAGTACGACAGAGGTGGGGGATGCGTTAGGAATTAAAGGTTGCAACGTAGAGATTCACATATCAGGTGTCCCTTAAACAATCAAAATATATGATTTTTGCCCTGATGTCAAGCTTCCATCAAACAAGATCCTCTTCAGAAAGGATAAGCTGAGAAATGTTTCGTTGGTACAAAAATTGTGAACTTTGTAATTTCGATAGGAGCAAATCGAAATTCAGCCGATGTTTACATTGAAATATAAGCAAAAAAATCAAAACCACCTGTTTTCTCTCTTTTAAGACATTTCTGTAGCCAAAACAAGGTTAAGAAATTCTTTGAGGGTATAATATATATGAAATACGTTATTGACACAATATTTGGGTGCCTCAAAATCTCTCGTTGCACCTTTAAATAACCAGTGATAGTGAAAGCAAATCTAATGTGTTTTATTGGCAGATTAGAGTGATCAAAGTTTGCCTTTTGCTCCAAATTGTACAATTGGCAGCCATTTTCGATTGAGCAAATAGGTATATGCAAAAAGCATGTATGGTGCCTCTTTAAGACAAATTAAAAGATATAGTCAGAAAGTAAGAAATTTAGGAATTTTAGGTGCCAAAATAATAAGCAATATAACACAATCAGTGTAAAAGTCTTAGAATTGCGCAATTTTGGATTTATGCAAATTAAGTACACTGCTGCAAAGCATGAATGGTGCAATTATAAGACATACAATATTAATATAGTCCTAAATATAACAAATGTAGGTATTTTAGGTGGCAAACATTATTATTTTGATAGGTAATAAAAAAATGCTTGTAAAAATCTTAGGATTGGCGGCCCTTTTGGATTTATGCAAATTAATATATTTCCACCAATGGATTTTTCGGACTTTTAGTATGGCATCTGGGGACTATATAGAAATGCACGGTGGTGAAAGAAATTTTTCTATGCAATTTTTTCCAGCTTCACCTAGAATTTTAGTGATTTTCCAGCCTAAAAGGCACTCTCACTGATTTGCTAATTTGACTCTTTTGGGGATCACTGTAGTGTCTTAATGTATGGAAAGAAATGTTGTAACAGTCTAATTGCAACGATAGATTTATTTCAAATAGCGTTAATATTTAAATGTGGCTTTCAAAAATAATTTCAATCGAAGGTGTATAGAAAAAACGTGTGATTGGGAGTATTGGGGTCCTGCCTCATGAGGGAATGTATTTCTCTATCAGTGCTACTCTTTAGTTTTATTAAAACAGTGATCAAAGACGAATCAAACGTTAGATATGTTGTCAGGTCTTGCAGGGCTGAGTGTCACAGCCTAAACTCAAACGTTTGCCTCGTGGTTGGTTTAGGTTTGTTGGCGCTTTCAGTTACTCAATTTCGCCATTCTCTGTATAAATACGTGCAATGCGAAACTGGCTCATAAACTGAAGTTTTTCATGATTTTTGGGTAACAACACATTCCAATTCATCTGATTATGCATACATGTAGGTTTTATCATGTAGTGTAACATCTGCGTGAAAATCTGAATTAATATTGAATAATGAAAATTTAATATGTGTGTTTCGAATATAAGTATCAGCTATTATTTATGTACCTCTCTCTCTAACACGCACATACAGACCTACCCCTGAACATATGCGCGCACACACAACCAACGCGCGCGCACACACACACCACACAAACATTCTTACGATGTAAACTCACGTCTTTTCTCAATCGTTGTGTCCTAATTATTGCTTAAACGCTTGTAGTGGATTTTTCCTGCATTTAAAATGATCCAGATGTTTATCATAATATCTTACTCGCATATTTTCGATTTTTTTCTGCAGGAAATTAGATTTACACAATAACAACACAGTTCCCTTGTGGAGTACAGTAAACATTTTTGTTCATAACTCGGAAATGCGCAGGTAGAATCAAATGAAATTTTAAAAATAGCTTTTTTCTTGAGGATATTTGATATGTCGCTAGACATCACCATATTATTTTTTAACATATAGATCAATAATAGGAGGTAACGTTACAACATGAACTCATACCTCCAAGTGTTTTTACTGCTGTTAAATTGAGAATGGCATTTCGTATCCATACGTATTTTGGTGTGGCAATCTCACTCTGCAGATTCGATACTTTCTGCAGAAAATTTGTAATTGACCTAAAAAACATACAGTTTCCTCTTGGGGCCACGTAAATATAATTTGTTTCATACTCGTAAAGGCACAGGCAAGATCCAGTGGCGACGCACGGGGGGGGGTTAGGCATGGGGGCTTTTATTTTTTTCTTTCCCCCTATCCCCCCCCCCCCCCCCGCCGAAGAAAAATGAGGGAATTTTGGCGAATTCGGCGATTTGGGGCCAAAAATCAGCAAAATTTTGGGAAGAAATCAGCGATTTTGGGGCCAAAATTGGTAAAAAATATCCATATATTTGATACTTTCCCCCCCCCCAGAATTTCACTTTTTGCCCCCCCCCCAATTTCACTTTTTCCCCCTGTTTGCCCACCAGAAAAAGAGGTCTGGTTCCGCCACTGCAAATCAACCTGAAGTGTGCAAATTAGCCTTTTCCTTGGGATATCGATGAATCACAAAGAAAACCTCAGGATCACAAAATGCACGAATGTTAAATGCCGACGGAATTTTCACCAATCAAGTCGAGGTAACTGCTTTTGTCAACTGAAAATAAAGTCTTGAAGAAATGTTGCTCAGGGCTTAGAAGCAAACCGCACCTTTCAAAGGC
>JAMKCH010041322.1:0-13137 GCA_023653785.1 Ophioderma brevispina
TAGTACTCTACTCAGGTGTCAAGTACTCGTAATCATACTCGTACTCAGAAAATAGTCTCATACTTAGCAAGTCTGAGTTTCTGAATCCTTGGATCTGAGGAATTACAGTGGTGTATATAGCTTTTAAAAAAAAATCTTCATAAAACTTCGAATTTTGATACCTGCATAATGCATTTGACTTGTAGGAGTCTTTAGATGTGAAGACCCAAATGCCTCACCAATCTTAACCGACGTATGTAAAGTATATGCCAAATGTGGTTCTTTAATGAGAGTTTCCGTAACATGACCCATTGACAAACTTTTTTTCTGACACAATTATGAATGCGGAAACCATAACGGAATTAACATGTGCTTAATTCCGTGAAAGGTTTCCAAATTCACAAAGGTGTCAGAGGGTAGGCATACGGAATCCATTCTTGAATTAAGAATTCTATATCTATCTAAACGGCCGTAGCCGAGACGCTGTTCACCGTGTAGCGCCAATGTCCCTGTTTGTCATTAACACTTAAAGTGCCCAAGCTAAAAAAACTTCCGTAGTGCCCAAGAGGGGGGTTCATAGGGACCCAACCCAGATAACCACTTTCCATGGAGTTTGATCATGGCACTACCACAAGTAAATGGGTTTCACGTAAGAAACCACAGACACACAAAAAATGAAAAATCTGAACTTTGACCTATTGACCTAGGGCCAATTGAATTTGTCACTCTTCGAAAAGAGGTGGTTCGAACATATCCGTCAGCAGCAAAACTCCAATATAAGGTTTTTGAACCAAAATAATTCATTATATCTACTCAAGAAAACCAAGTTAAATAATATTGCAAAATATAGCCAAATTTATACCATCTTGATTTTTCTCAGAAACTTCAAAAATCACTTGGTGTTCCCTATAGACTTACACAGTTAAGAGCACGGTCATGACAAAATTAAATTGATGCTATCCGCATTATAAAGCGTTATTTGATTTAGGTATTATTAATTATAATTAATTGCCTCCTAAGTTATATATCTAAGAAAATAAATCCCAAGATTTAATTTACTTCAATTTTTTAATTAGTAAATTATCTTGGTTTTTCACTTCGTTAGTGCCCAAGAGGGGGGTTCTAGGGACCCAACCTAATTTTCTAATGAAGCCGTGGGCGGATTTAATTTTTTTTAGGATCAGGAGAAGAGTATTCAAAATCAGAAATTAGCAAAAAACTCATTGAAAAAATTGATGCGTAACCGAGAAATAAGCTCACAACAAAATCAAAGTTGAGGTACTATGGAACCCGCCCCTCCTTGGGCACTTAAGTGTTAAGTTGGTGGCTTGTCAGATGGAGCCTGCGGATGTATCGAAGCAATAAACATCAATGGAGTAAAAGGGGCGACGACCCCTGTTTGGCACGGTAACTTCCAACATGTGACGTTGCGATTAATTGATCAATAGCACGATGCGAGTGTACGGCAAATCGTGCTCGGCGTTGGGCAACAGAAGATGTAAAATTTGAGGGATAGCTCCATATATCTGTGCTTGGTCTTGTGCTCACGCGGATATGTGTTGTACTCGCAAAGAAGCTGGTGAGGTGCCATGCCAGTCTATCCTGTATGCTCTTTTCTCATGCGTCCATGTCCGATCATATAACAGGTACCTTCTACACAGGCTCTAAAGCTTGGTTGAATCGGAGATACCAGATTGCTCATAAGTGGTGTAGTTTATTGGGCAGGCCATTCCAAGGTTGGACTTTGCGTAGCAGGAAGTCTTTCTTGCTGTCGGCGTCATTGGACCCTAGATATTTGAAGTCCTTGACATCTTTGAGTGGCTACCATCTGTTCCTCAGATCATCTTCTCATTGACCAGTATATATTCGGTCTTTGGTATAGATGTAGGCCGACTTTGTCTGCTGCAGCATTCTCAAATGATGTTAGTAGATCTTGGGCACCACATATCAGAACAGCGTTAGAGCTAGATCATCTGCAACATGGAGTTTTTTCATGGTAGACCAAATTTTTCTACTTTTATCTCTTTGTTTTTTTAATTTTGCTCTTAGAAATGCAACAGTTAAGAGCACTATGATCCCTTGAACTATAGCCTCAGCACATTTTTGCAATAGGCAGTTTTCCAAAGAATAACACAGGCCACGCGCTTAAAGCCTGCATGAAGTTGGCAAGCCAGGAAAGGACTGAACTCGAAAAGTATTATCAAATAGCTAGCCACATCACCTGATCACCACCAATACACATGCTAGCCAATCCATCATATGTTACAATTATAGTTCGTCACTATATTTGATAAAAATTCTGTTTTGTTTTGAGACATGTGTCAATATTTGATCTTATTGGAATTTGAGTGTACATTTGAAATTTGTTGAAATGTGATTGTAATTTTGTGTCCAATAATGAGTTTGATGAGCAGCGTATTAATTTCTTTCTGTTGCTGAGTGATTTTTTTTTCGTCCTGAGTCCGCCTCAATGGTAGCATTGGTAGTATCATCATTGCTGCAGACGATGGCGGTCATCCTCTTCGATATAGCCACACACCAAACGAATCAAAATAATAAATAAAAAATCCCAAACCGATTTAGGCGCTTTGATGTGTGGTCTATCAATGGGTGTTCCCATGACCCACACACGTCCTCTCCGTATGACAACATAGAAAAAATCATAATTTTTCGTTCAGATTTCGCTTTATGGCGAACGTCTAACAATTGGAATTCCGTGGCCGCCCCTCCCCGATGTTTGATAATAGAGGAACTGATGTTATTCACATTGGAAACGCACTGAACTTGCCGGTAACCTTGAAAAAGATTTGAATCTGTGTAAACTGAATGTCACTAAAATGACTTGGCAAGTATTACACATCAGTCCAGTTGTGATTTGGGAAAAAATCGCCTTGACACTAGTTTATCAGTCAATTTGCGGCCAGATTATAACTTCTATCGGTGTTAGTTCCAAAATCAGAAACCTCACAGGCCAAAATTTAGTATTAACGTTTAGCAAGGAAGTTGGGTGAGGCTAATATTTACCGGCCTTGTGATATTTTTTTTCCATATCAAGCTTAGTAGGCCTATTATATTGTCAGATTTTCACTGCGTAATATTTATCACCACGTTGAACATGTTAAGCCCGAGGGAGGGGGGGGCGGGGGGGGGGGGGGGGAACTGCCATTCCAGAACGTGATGTATTGTGAATGAAGCAGTGTAATACACCCCTTCCATTTTCAGCAACACAGTCACCACAAGACCCAATTAACAAAAATAAGTGTTATTAAACCCAGTGGCGTCGTCAGACTCTTTTCGTGGGGGGGGTTGATTTTTTGGGAGGGAAAGTGAAAATTCTTGGCCAGCGGCAAAAAATCTAAAAGATGAAGGACATTTTTAACCAATTATGGATCAAATCGCTTAATTTGGCCAAAATTTGAGTTAAATCCCCAAATCGCTGATTTTGTTTCCTTTCGAGGGGGGGGGGGGGGGGGGGGATTTGCACCTCGGGCCCCGCCACTGCCTAAACGTAGTATGGAAGACACCGGCTAGATTGAAATTTTGCCAGAAAAACTGGCA
Source organism: Ophioderma brevispina (assembly GCA_023653785.1). NCBI lineage: Eukaryota > Metazoa > Echinodermata > Ophiuroidea > Amphilepidida > Ophiodermatidae > Ophioderma > Ophioderma brevispina. The sequence goes on from JAMKCH010041322.1 coordinate 3,538, forward strand.
ATTGATCTTTCTCTAACTTTGGTGTGATTTGCCAATATAAAAACTAATGCTTTTTGAGCTAGGTTAAGCGGGAAATTCCTACTTCGATGTCATGTCATTTTCAAAAAAAATAGTTAATGGCAGTGTTGCCAACAAAGTGTGGCTTCGAAGTAGGTTCCTTTCCAGGGATATTGGGACTGCTTTCTCTTCGAGGTTATACAAATTATTTCAAAATTTATGTTTTATTGCTGAATCATTGTTTTAATTTGTCAGTAGGCCTATTTTTAATGGCTGGCGAAGGTATACTGGCAGTGAGGATTTCAATTCCTCTCCATGCATTACCTCAAATAAGCACAGAGTTCTAACGGCCTTGACACATCTCATATACTTTACAACATCCTCAAGTTCATGGCAACAGTTCAAAACTCAAACGCATGATAAAAAGATGCACCTGGTGTCAGATTATGAGTCATGGTACCAGAATGCATAAGGTCAGTTAATGTGTGCAGGTTTATCAGGAGGTCATAACCATGTCACTGGAATGACAATATAATTAGTTAAAATCACCACCTTATATAAAAGCTAAAGCCCAAACCAAGGCCCCAGATAAAACAGTCCCTGGTGATGAGGTTTGTATTACAGTATTCAGACCTGTGTTTTCAAGTTTACATGTCACATAGTTCCATGCATTAGCAGTGTGGAGGGATTTTTTGCATTTAAAAAATTTTAATAAAGCAATAATAAATGTCAATTTTAACATTTGTCTCTGTATAGCATTGCCTTCAACTGGAAGCCTTTCAGGGAAGGGGAAACGGTGGGAGGGCAACACAGTTAATATGCAAAGAAGTCAGATTAAGGTTGGGTAGTGTTTTTTCATAACAATTAGTATTAAAAAATAGGGGGTGGTTAATAGGTAAACATCACAACTTTTTTTTTAAATCACAAATTCAATTATACTTTTCATTTTCAAGAAAAAAAATAGACACAATAAAGTCTATATTGAAAAAATCATGTTTCTGCTTAGTCAAGGTCTGTGAGATACTGACTTTGGGACGTCTAGAGCTTGGGTTTGAGTGAGTCCTTTGTGTTCAGGATGTCAGACTCTGTCGGATGGATGTAATCAACCACAACGATCAAAGAGATATGGAGCAAGATCTCTCCTTGGAGGATTCCAGAAGTTGTTAGAAACTCCTTGTGGGCCCATCCCTGGTCTGCACAAAGCTTGTTGGGGTGATCATACATGATGGCAATTGCCTTGTCAGTCTCATCTGGGACACAGTAGTTGGTGCTGAATATGCAGCATTACCTTTCTTTTACACTGTAAAAGCCTTGAAAAATCTACAAACACAATTGAAGCTTTTCTCTTGGAAATTCTCAACTCTTCTTTGATCCTCTGCGGGCAAGTATCTGAGGTAGAGTTAATCTGCTTTTGCGAAAACCGTTCTGGTTCCGTACCTTAGAGGGTCTATGTGAGGAGGATTCTGTTGATTCAGCATGGAGTTGTAGATCTTAGAGGCCGTGGTGACAGTGTGATTCCTCTGCTATTTTGGGTTGTTGAGGTCGCCTTTCTTTTGTAGCTGAATGATGAATGATGTTGAAAAGGCAGCTGGTTTGTTTCCCATTATGTGTTTTGTTACAAAATGCTAACGATTTTGATCATGGAATAGTGAAATCTTCCAGATTACTGCAGGAATGTTGTCGGGACCGGTTCTTGGTGTTGTTTCAGTTTCTTCATTCATATCTGACGCTCCTCTATGATGAAAGTTCCAGTCTGGATGGGAAGGGTGTCGGCTATCTTGTGATTAAGAAAGGTTCATCAAGGGGGTGTTGTTTAGTGTTATTCTGACTGGCTTGCCAAGTTGAGAACCAAAATGCTGAAACCATGTGTCCGGTCGCTTTTCAGTTGTTCACTTTTGATTCTATAGTTGGGGTGGCCTTCTTATCGGTCGGTAATTAAGAATTACACAGTCTTTAGGCTAGCAATAACGCCATCACGCGCTTCTCGCGCATTCGGTCCTTTTGCACTTCTGAAGTAATCTCCCTTATTCGCTGTAGACGTGCCACTTAATATAGTACTTGTTTTCCCCGCAGACAGAAAGGTTTGATTCCCCGCTATATGTCGTGTTATTTGTTTGTACCGATTTTTGGCTGTGGCAACGATTTCCTGGCACCTTTCAAGCTAATTGCCCAGCACATGTGATGATGCTGGTCAGGCCCGTAGTCAGGACTTTATTTGGGGGGGGGGGGGTGCGATTTGCGATAAGTGGACCTTTTTATCCGACAACCATTTTTTCTTTTCAGCTCGCTACGCTCGCCGGTGACCCAATTGTTTCCCCCGTCGCTTCCAATCTGAAACGTAGTATTTGGCGCAGTGCAATTGACATATAAGTTATCACATCAAGAAATATCAACATGACTAAGCGGACCTTCAACATGACCAAGCGGACCTCCCCCCCCCCCTCCCCGGCTACGTCCCTGATGCTGGTAAAAGTCCCACTGCAAACCCTTTACAAACGGGAAAAGAAAACAAATCGACTTAAACATTCCCTATTTTTAATCTATTCAAGCATAGGGTCCATTTTTAACTCTCGCCTAACACATATAAGGGGATGCATCCCCCACAGTTTGCCATAACGAATCCAAAAAAAAAACCCCCTATGAACTCGATTTTGATATCAATGGATAGCTATTGTCTCCTCTATTCATTGATACAGAATAAGTTGCAACATTCCCAGCACATTGCTTCTATGAGACGTTTATATACTCACGGCGCCCCTCTCATTTGTGAAATCATTTTTTTGAGACCAAAGTAATGGAAAAAATTTGAATGGTGGTTAAAATTCACACAAATTAACAATTTGGCCAAAATTAGAAAGGAATAAATTTATTTAAACATGACATTATGAAATATGTACCCAGTTTTTGAATGGAATTAATGACTTAGCAGTCCACCATGTGAAAAATTAAGACGTTTTAGAAGGCAGATACAAGTTTAGTGTACTTTTCCTCACTTGCGCATGTATAATTGATGGAACATAGGATTAAAAAACATACGCTCGTATGTCTCCGAACATAACCCGATACACCATGTTTGTTAAACATTAATCACACACACAGAACTTCCGTCACCTTTTACCTTGCACTTTGTTTAAGAATAGAAATATTCTTTTTAAAAGGTCGTCGGCCACACAATTTTTTAAAAGTACTAAATCGGAATTAATTTGTTTTTACTTTATAAAATGCGTAAGTAAAAATACATGACGGTCTTTCCCAATTGGAAACTTCTGGTCCGCTAAGAGTCATTCATTAATGGTCGACAGACGCCCAGGATTTATGATTTTTGATTTAAAATCAGGAATATACTCGCAATATAGATTACAACTCGACTTAAGCGTTTTTCACTTTTACATAAGGAATCAAGTTATCCCAAAGGTTTGTATTAGAATGGTGACTTTGATGTTTATATCATGCCAAAAAGCAAACAAAAGATCCAATAAAGCTCAAATAGATGAATGTTCAAGGATGGTGTAATCCAAGGGTCGTGGAATATCCATTTGAAGAGGATGCCGTTTCATCCGTTTCTTGCCTCGAACTAGGGGTATCAATTTGAACAAATCTGATCTCAGATAGGGATCATACCAGTCCTCATATAGCTTGTAATCACAATGACTTTCACCCAAAATTGACTTTATTAAACCGTGACTCCCTCCATCACTATAAAGACTCAGATATGTCGCCATGACTTTATTGTCACATGACTCTCTATCCTTACAATGACTCTCTAACCATAACTGCCTGTCTAAAAAATGGTACAAATTCCCAGAAAAGAATAAGTAAAATATAAATAAGTTCATTCTTACTTGCCCATAATATTAAGAATAAATATTGGGCTTTTCAATAGGGGAGTTTCCGTACCCTGAACATCCTGACACACTTTTTGTTCTGACACCACTTATTGAATTTGCGGAAACTCTTTCACGGAATAAAGCACATGTTTATTCCTTTTTCAGAAAAAAAGTCAGCGTCAGAGGGGTTCAGTTACGGATCTCAATTTACCAATACGTTTTACGTTTCATCTGTCTTGAAGCCGACAAAGATAAACCATTTTGGCAAAGAAAATAAAAGCATGGCAGATTGAAGTACACAAATGGACATTTCTTGTTTTCCCGACACCTCTTTAATCGTGCAACATAATAGTTAAATGATAAATTTTTTTCTTTCATAAATAATAAACAATAAAATATGGTTAGCACACTGTCATGAAATGGATCTTTGTACTTTAGTACAAATTGTGTTTTCCAGTGTATTGGGGCGCTCGCCCGCAATCGCCCAGGTCGTGGTGTTCGAGTCCCCTGCCTCAACGTGTTTCGCCCTTGAGTAAGGCGCTTACCTCAATTAACTCCTCCCGACCCAGGTGTATTAATGGGTACCGCATTATTCAATGTCGGGAAGGTACAGACTCCTGTAGAGGGTGTAGCTATCCCCCTACAGCAACATTATAATGGTGGAGTCTGGCCCAACCTTCGAAAGAGAGATGGTCACTCCGTTCCTGTGTATAAATCCTCCCTTCCTTTTACCTAGGTATCTGTTAAATTATGCCAGAAGGAATATAACTGTCACCATAACAACAAAGCTCAAAGAAATTATTTTAAAATAGTGCACTGGTCTGTGCTTAACTAAAATTGTTTGAGTACAATAAAACAATGATTTGGAAGCAAAGCATCATAGTGTAAACGGCGGTATTATAACCTTGTATTTCTATACGTTCCAGACGATATAGTAAATTGAGGTTGTTGTAGGTCATGATTCTCTTATGTCGAATATTATACACTTTATCTTAAAGCCAGAATTACTGAAGAATTACACCGTTTCTTATTTTTTCGCACATTTAAAGTTTCTTATGAAGCTAATCAATTTTTGAAAAAAATCAGTATCTGGTCAAATGTGAATAATCTAATTCTTTCACTCTTTTTCATCAACAAGAGAGTAATAGCGCAAACTCAAGTTTTGTGTTCCGCATTAAACTAGAGTGAATCTCTCGATGAAATAACAAATGAGATGAAACAAAATTCAATTATTTAATGTGATGCACAAACGACTTTACTTGATGTTGAGATTTGATATTGAAAAAACAAAGGCGGCTGTAACCACGCCCCCCCCAGGGACAACAACGCTCTCTAAAGCGGGCACGGCACATTCACAGAATATAAATGTCTTCAAATTTGCCTCTCAAATGATAGTCTAGGCCATTGGAAGAATACGAATAAATAAAAATAAACTACTCAAAACGATAAGGAGCGACGTATTAATACGAGATTAAAACATTTTCAGGTAATTTGTAAGGGCCAATGTTAAGTTTCCTATCAACTTTAATCACACAAGGTGTATTACATGAAGATCATAGACTCGCAGCTCATTAATATTTAACAACCACAAAGGCACAGACCGGTCAAAAGGGGCATGCCGTGGGAAACATGCAAACAGCCCTGCGTTTTTCTTGTGTTAAACGTCATTTCCGTCGAATGAATGTCGCAGGCGACATTACTTAAAATCGTTTCTGTTTACCCAGAATGACGTTGATTTGGTCTTAATCATTTCAGGTGAGGGCTCTAATGTATAGAAAAAGCTTTACAAATTGCATGCAAAAATATCAATTTTTGAAAAACTTGAGGGCGCCCGTAGTTTGTTAATGTGCCAGTGTCTCTTTAACCACCAATGGACTTCACTAAAAACAAAAATGACTCCCTCTGACAACATGACTTTCCATCATATATCATTTTTATCACCACCATAATCCGGGGGCGGGTACTCGATCCAAAATTGGGTGACAGGTGTTGTCCACTGAGTAAAAATAGACCCATGTTTATGATAACCAAATTGAACAGAAATATGAAAAAAAAAAAGACCATGTTCATAGTAAATTACGACCAAAAATTTGAAAAATGGAACCATTTATATAGTAGCAATATGATCTTAAAAACAATAGTCGTGGGACAAACGACCTATTGTTATAGTAAGGGGTGGAAATGCGACCCATATCGGCTGCACATATGTACTTACCCTTTTCCACTGAGCCCCCCCCCCCCCACGTGGGACCATGACGTCCTCACCTCTCTTAGATCACCAAAATGAAGGCCGTGTCATAAGGTTGACAATTATCATGCGAGACACATGCCCCAAGCATTTTATATTGTGAAATGTTTACGATTAAGATTAATTTGACGTTGCCACAGATCTAATACTTTATTTCAAAAACAATTCGGTCGCGTTGGCTTTATGAATTTTCGATGAGTCTCCTTCCTGAGTCAACAACATTTTATTGTAATTGATTTTACGGAAGTGAATCATCACAGTGCTTCCAACGCAGAGATCACCTGGCGTGGGCGCGCTTAATAGTAGGTCAAAGACGTAGGGTCACTCAAGGATTTTTAAAAGTCCGCATCCAGAATTTTACTACAAAGTTTGTTTGTTTGTTTGATTTTTTCTGCCCGAAGGGTAGTATGTTATTGTTTTGCCACCGATATCTTCTACAGAGTATAAGTCCCCTGCCACCTCCCCTGGAACTCTTCCTGTTTTTACTGTTTTTACAGAATGTAAACATCCAAATTGTTTTCAAATTCGTGGAAGTGATTTCAGTAAGGGTCCTTTTCATTATGTCATTTTTTCCATACCATTATGCAAGACGGGGGTGGGGGTGGACACGACCTGCTCAATTTGGGCAATTGGGATATCCAAACAGGTATGATAATATGATCATTTTAGAATAAACTATTGATTTCAAATTCCTTCGAGAGTTAGTGGGCTAACCCCGCTCCAAAACAGTGTAATTTCCAATTACAGAGTTCGAAGATTCCGATCGCCATTCAAAGTGTTGTAGAAAGTGTCCGTACCGACAATAATGACTAAAATATCCGATTGTGTCCTTATTAGGTTGATTTAGTCTTATCATTTGCATGGTATCTTAGAATACCTATACTCGTTAGTTTGGAGACAAGAAATGATACAAATTTCAGATCTAATGCCAAACAACATTAGCCTATAAACAAATTTTATGTGTCAAAAATTTGGATTTCATGTGTCGAAATTTGATTATTTAAAAAAATGTCACTGATGACGTCTATCTATTTTCTTAATTAATTAATATCCTTTATTTAAAAAGAGATATCAAAATAATCCGCACACTTCTAATTATAAGGGAGCTTTCGAAATCCACGACGGATAGTTCAAGGACGGTTCCTTGAATATGTGTGCATGCGCCAACTTTGCGATACGTCGGTCCTCCAGATTCTACAACATGTAAATAGCCCTACAACAGTCGTGGCGAGTTGTTTTACCGTCATAGAACGATCCGTCGTGGAAATCGAAAGCCCCCTATAAAGGCTACAGCGGCGACAGAGAGAAAATAAGACATCGCCGTTAAAAATACTAGTGATTCTTCAAATTCAGAATCACTCGGGAAATCTATGTGAAATCAGGAGAAAATCTGAAATTTACAGCAAGTATTCAAAGTATCACGCCCTAATTACGTAATTTTCGACGTGAAAAGTATATCCTAATTTTGTATATTTGATGATTTTGATACCCTAAACAATGTAAGCCACTTTTAGGGGGTGCAGTATCCTTGATAGTTGTGAAACGAGGTAGTTTCAGCTTGATGCAGTAGACATGTTGGATGGTCCCGAACATTGATGAAGAGCCCATGTTCCTCGGATGTTTCTTCTGATTAACATTTTTACTGTTTTTACAGATCTACGACACGTGGTAGCCAAACGGTCAACTTTGAAAAAAAAATATGCTTGCACGTTTTTATTCGAATCAATTTCAATTTTATTTTCAAAGTCCATCCTCCTGCAACTATTAAATAGCCTCTTCTGCTCCTTCTCCCTCCTTAACTCATCAGTACAAGTAGGTCTTTATTAATATTATTATTGTTTTAATATCGCCACACTGTTATTGTACACATTCCGCAACACTAATGGATAACAAGTAGAGGCGATTCAGTTAGAGTTATATTAGCATACCATTAAGTTGCAACTCAACGTGTTCCACGGGTTGAAGCGTGATTATATGGTCCTGTCTTTTATTTAATCGGAGCTAATATTTTGTAATTAATACAGCATAATAAGACTCGCTTAGCACGTAACTTATGTAGGGGTGCTGTCTATTTTTTCGTAAGACTACCAGAAGCAGTAAAATATCACAGCGGTATTTAGAAAAGCGGCTTCACAACGTGACCGCCCGGCGACGGACACTTCACGGCGTTTGAACCACCACGGGTGGAAGCGGGATAATACACGGTGCTCTCTTTTATTTCTTCGGACCCAATAGTTTGTAATTAATACAGCATAATAAGACTCACACGTCTTATGTATGGGTGCTGTCTAGTCATTGTGTGCATGAACTTTTTTTTCGTAAGACTACCTCAAGCAGTAAAATATCACAGCGATAAATCTATTTAGAAAAAAAAGCGGCTTCAAAACGTGACCGACCTGCGACCGACAGTTGAACAAAATGTCACTCTAGAACGTTAGGAAACGATTCTAACCAGAACAAATCCTTTACCAGGAATATCGACAAATATTATGTGCTCTGAATATTTTATGTGGTCCAGTGGATAAAGCTCCGGACTCGCACGCCAAAGGTTGTGAGTTCGAGCCCCGCTGTGGCCAATGTGTTTCGCCCTTGAGTAAGGCACTTTACTCCTCTCTACTTAGGTGTATAAATGAGTACCAGTATACAATTGTAGGAAGGTAACAGACTCGTTGTAGAGGAGGTGTAGCGACCCCTACAGCAACTTCATATGGTGGAGTCTGGTCCAATCGCTTCGAAAGAGAGATGGGCACTCTGTTCCTGTGTACACAGGTCCTTCCTCTTTGCCTTGTTATGTCAAAATGACAAGACGATCATAGACATAGTCATCATGTTTACTTGCATAATTTGTCACTGTTTGTATTTTATACAGGTTCAAAATATGTATGACATATGTCTCGAATATGTCTTAATGATATTCTTTTGTGGCGGTTACAGTTGGGTTAAAATTGATATTTCAAATGAACTGAGCCATTTTGGTGCTATATATGCGCACATATACGTGCCTAAAAGTTCTGTGTTGATTATACGTCTTCTAAAGCAGACATCAACATAAAGTATTTTACAAAGGGCATGTTGTAAGTGACGTACAGATTCACTATCATTTTTCCCTTTTGCCCAGTTTTTGCGCGGCTCGAGAACAATAAATTACCTTTCATTTACAGCTTAAATAATAAAAGAAAGATAACAGATATTTATTTATTTATTTTTTTGCTGATTTGGTGTTCCCCTTATTGCCCTATGGACCTTACAATACGTTACAGATTTCGTAGAAAAAAAATCTTAGCATTAGGTAAAGTGCCCCGCTCTCGTGGAACTAGCCACTAGCGGGATTAATAAAAGACATTCTTCTTTGATTTTGTATCATTGGTTCTTGTGCTGTCTAAACTGCGGTGTGGGTATTCAAGCTGTTCTGTGAACAAGTCAACGGATAACAGTCAAGTACTTGGATAGAAAAAGCACTCCAAAGCGGTGGGTGAGAAATGTTTTGATGGGTGTGAAACATATCTCACTTTGCAAAATTATTTGAAG
>JAMKCH010041323.1:0-130710 GCA_023653785.1 Ophioderma brevispina
AAAGCACCCAATTCTGTAGACAAAAGATTGAGTTAATTGGCAACTAGATTTTCCTAGTATGTAACTAGTTAGCAAGGTTCTTAGTAAGGTTTTTATGAATTTCAATTTAGTTGTCAACTCCGTAGTTGAATCTTACCAGGCCTTAGTTGCCAGCTAAACTAGCAAGGTTTTATGAATTTGGGCCCAGGTCTTTAGAAATGGTGACACCTAAATACGCATGAGAATCTGTTTCTTGTAATATTGATTGGTCTAATTTGTATTGATGAGTGGTTTTTGTGTTAGAGTGAGAGACCTTTAGAACGTAGCATTTTTTGGCATTAAATTTCATTTGCCAGGTATCTTGCCAAAGAGAAAGTGTGTTAAGTTCAGTCTGCAAAGCGTCGACATCAGAGCTGCTGCGGATGGGGCGGTAAATGACACAGTCATCGGCGAACAGGTGAACCTCCGACGTGATCTCTACTGCAAAATTGCAGAAAATTTGGATAATCAGCTCCATACAGTTGGTATATTCCTGGATCTCAGCAAGGCCTTTGACACCATAAATCATGATATCCTTCTCTATAAATTAAACAAATATGGTGTCAGAGGCTTTGCTAATAACTGGATTAGGAATTACCTGTCCAATAGAAAACAACATGTGCTGATTAATAATATATTTTCCAAACCAGCTTCCATCACCTGTGGAGTTCCTCAAGGCTCCATTTTAGGACCACTTCTATTTCTTCTGTATATTAACGACCTCCCACTTTGTTCTAAAATACCCCATTTTATTCTGTTCGCTGATGACACAAATATACTTTTCTCCCATCCCAATCTTATGTACTTGAACAAATTATAAATGAAGAACTTATTGTTGTTTCTAATTGGTTCAAACTAAATAAATTATCACTAAATGTCATAAAAACTTTATGATCTTTAAAAATAAATACAACAATAAACCAGAAATCAAAATTGAGATTAAAATTAACAATATTGCTATTCAACAAGTATTAACTACCAAATTTCTTGGTATTCTCATTGACCACAATCTATCTTGGAATTCTCATACTAAACACATTTCAAAAATCATCTCAAAATATAATGGAGTTATTCGTAAAGTTAGACCCTTTCTTCCACAAGAGTCACTTCATACACTATATAATTGTCTTATTTTACCATACATTTCATATGGAGCTATAGCTTGGGGTGATGCTAACAACACTGCTCTAGACTCACTCTTCCTACTCCAGAAAAGAATTATTAGAACTTGCTCAAACTCTCTATGGCTGGCTCATACAGACCCTCTGTTTTCATCACTCAAAACCTTGAAGGTCTATGATATTCACAAGCTTCAACTTGCCACTTTTATGTACCAGTTTACACATAACCTATTACCTAATGATCTTCTTGATGATAATTTCTTCAACTACCATACTCCCACTCACCATTATGAAACCAGGCATGCAAATACCCCCTACATAAAAAGTTTAACACCCTTCTGGCCAATAATACACCCCAAATCCAAGCCCCCTTGATCTGGTCCAACTTATCATCACAGCTAAAATCTGCCCCCTTTCTTATTTCCTTTAAAACCAACATGAAAAAAACATTGATTAGCTCATATGGTGCTGTCAGTCCTTCCTAAATTCATCTCTTTTCTTTCCTTAAAACTGCTAACTTATATTCTTTATCTAACAGTCGGATTGTGTACTTGTTCTGTTTTGTCTGTTTTTGTTTCTTTTGTCAATATTTTTGTGTTGTTCATGTTATTTTGTCCACTTGTATCTTGTTCCTTATATGATATTATTTAATTAGTTTTGTATGTAATTTTGAGAGGTCACTGCACCCTCACGCCTTGCGTTTAGCAGTGAGTTCGTTCATCACTGGTAGAGCATGCAGTCTCTTTGTTATCCAGTTGCTTTTTTACACGATACAGTTCTGTTAAGTATTATTCTCACTTTTATGTATAGTCATATAGTGCTTTATTTTCAGTTTCTCTCATAATGATGCTTTATAATTTACACTTATTCATGAGGATGTTTTTATCCTATTCTTATTTTCTTCATTGTACTATATCATTCATATTATTTATCATCATTTTGCTGTATTTTGTGAAGAACAAAATAAATGATTGATTTGGGAGGTCGTTTATATATGCCAGAAATAGAAGTGGGCCGAGGACTGTGCCTTGTGGGACACCAGATCTCACGTGCACCCACTGGGAGTGATCACCATCCACAACAACTCTCTGTCGACGCCTTGTCAGAAAGTTTGATATCCAAGTATGAGTCCTGTCAGTAACACCATAGTTTCGGAGTTTGTGAAGTAATCCATTGTGCGGGACAGTATCAAATGCCTTGCTAAAGTCCGTGATGATCATATCGACTGATGTTTTAGAGTCGATGGACTTAGCAAGGTCATTGATAGTCAAAATAAGCTGGGACTCGCAAGAGTGTTGTGCGCGAAACCCATGCTGTCTGCTAGTTAAGATATTATGTTTTGGAAAAGTGTCTCATGATGTTGGAGTGCAGTATGTTCGAAAAGCTTGCAACAAATGGGAGTCAAAGACACGGGTCTATAGTTGAAAGCGGTGGTTCTATCTCCCTTTTTGAAAATCGGCGAAATGTTGGCTAAGAGCCAATCTAAGGGTAGCTGACCAGTTTGGAGGGATTTGTTAAAAATATGTGTTAAAGCTGGAGCGATTTCATCAGGAAAGGATTTAAGCATTTTCGCCGGAATTCCATCTAGCCCCGGAGCCTTATTTTCATCCATCTCCTTTAACAACTTGAAGACCCCTTCAGTACAGATTTCGAAATCCGGCATTGGAGGATAGACTTGGCTGGAAGGTATGTTTACCATAGGTTTTTCATCAGTAAACACAGATTCAAATTGATGACTTAGAATCTCCGCCTTACCATTACAATTACTGTCAGAAATCAACTGGCTGCCATTTTCAGGGCAGATATGCCCATACTATCTCTACGTAGTTTCTTGACGAAACTCCAAAACTGTTTGGACGATTCAATACACGATGATCTAACCCATCTCCAATAGGTAATTTTTGTCTCTTTCTGGATTTCCTTTCTGATGGTTCTGGGCCCAAATTCATAAAACCTTACTAAAAAAACTAAAATGGGACTTAGTTGCCAACTAAGCCTAGTTGATTACTAGTTGAAATTCATAAAACCTTACTAGTGCTAGTTACATTCTAAGAATCTTGCTAAATTTAGAGTTGATCCAGAGCAACTCTAACTCACTAGTTGGCAACTAATTCAGTGAAGAAAACAATATTATTATTATTATTTCTGTAAATATTTTACAAAACAACACTGAAGTTTATTGCTACAAATTATTAATTTATAGTTAATGTGAAATTTAAATTAAAACAATATATATATCATTTGATAAAAAAATAATTGAGTAAAGTTTGTCTTCCAATTTTCATTTGCATTAACATAATTCCGTAATAGCATCAGTGAAAAGGGAAAGGAGGAACTTGTGTAAATACAGGCCCCAAAATAATGCTTATATATTTGAAATGAAAACCTTACTGAAATAAATATTAAAGAATTTCTTTAATTCTGCTGTTTATAATTAAAAATTGTTCTTTGTTTACTAAAGTTTATATGTTTGCTTACAGTACCATATATGAGCTTTATGAGATGTTTACATTTTGAGTAATGAATAGATTTGCTTAGTAGAAAATATCAACATCACATTTCTCAAAAGCAGTATTACAGCAGAATTAAAGAAATTCGTTAATATTTCTTTCAGTGCTGATTTACGTCCTTCTGTTTGTCAACTCTCGATATATAGATGTGTACAGGCCTATATATACAAAAGCTACTACAATTATATTGGCATCATTTTGATCATGGTTCACAGGTGATCAAAGCAAGATGAACAGACTCAAACACAAAAGGGTAGTCATTTAATGTATTATGTATTGAATTTACATTTCCACACTGCAACCAACGCCATTCCGCCCGAAAGCACCCAATTCTGTAGACAAAAGATTGAGCTAGTTGGCAACTAGATTTTCCAAATATGTAACTAGTTAGCAAGGTTCTTAGTAAGGTTTTATGAATTTCAATTTAGTTGTCAACTCCATAGTTGCATACTAGGGATTTTAGAATCTTACCAGCCCTTAGTTGCCAGCTAAACTAGCAAGGTTTTATTAATTTGGGCCCTGAACTTTTGCTTATCGGCATCGCTGCCAGTTGCTCAAGCTCTATTGAATATTCTCTGTTTCCTTCTCAGTTTTCTTTTTATATTGCTTGATATCCAAGGAGTGTTGTTCCGCTTAGTAGAAAATCTAAAGGGAATATGCTGGTCCATAGCCTGGAAAATACTTTCCTTAAAATAGGTCCAGGAATCATCTTTCGTTAATATATAACTCAGAGCTCTTTAGTAAGTCTTTTTTCAAACCGTTGGTTGTTGGCATTTATAGATCTTCCTGGGCTTGGCCTTAATGAGTCTTGGGGAAGTCGAGACGTCGATCGTTGGGATGGCAACATGATCACTGATACCTGGAAGTGATGATACTCTTTCCACAAGGGTAGGGTTGGATTTAAAAATAAATCAAGTATTCGGTCCCCTCTGGTTGGTTCGGTGCCCATTTGTTTCAGGTGTGAACGGGCAGCTATCTCAACATCAAACTCCGATTCAGCGGCATTCTCGCACCTGGATAGAGTGAGTTAGTCGACCAATTGATATCCCCACGGGTTGAACTCGCCACCTAAACACACGTTGCCCCATTATGAAGTTAATACAATAAAGAGGATATCTGAGTTTTCCAAATAATTGAGGTCGTTGTATTGGGTAACTCTATATAATGCGCCATCAGCATGTCCTTGCAACCAATCGGTTGTATACGGCCATACTGGTCACAGTCTGCGTCTAATTCAACCTGTGGGTCCCGATGATGTCATTTCTGATAGCTACAAACACACCTCTCTAACCATCGTTGTTTGAGTCTCTATCTTTCCTAAACGCTGTGAAATCAGGGGGAAATACTTCATGTTGTACTGATTTCCATTTAACCAAGACTCCGGGCCAATGACCACATGCGGCTTGTTTATTATCAATACATGCTTGTAATCCTTCACTCTTGGCTCTCACACTTTGACACTTTCTGCTCATCTCCGCTCAGAGATCCCAAAGGTGGCCGCAAACTCATTTGAAGTTTCAATGTCATGGGGAAGAGAACAAATGACCGCTGGCAGAGTAGTTGGGTTCTCCACACATCACAAATCCATATGACCTTAGTCTTGTCCAGGTTTTCATAAGACGGGTGGACATTCCCATACAATCTGTATGGTACCACTTCGCAGCACAATCACCCAAGTTGTACGCCGGATTTGGAATCCCAGTCCTCTAGGTGGCTCCGTCAGGGTTGGTATCCTGTAACCCCAGGTAATGCTTTGACTGTTTGAAGTCACCAGCGTAGATGCAGGTGCACCATAAGTCGGTAGAGAATCTGCTTGAGGCCGAAGTTACGTGGCTTTTAGACATTGGTGACGTGGACACCTACAATTTTGTGTCGTTGCTCATTCCAGGCTGCATGTGAGGTTGCAATTTGTTTCCATTGAGCTGTTTTTCTAACAAAGGTGGCAAATCCCATGGGTAGCGCTCTCGGTGTGTTCAGCTAGAGTATAGCCGCGAATTTTCATAATGGCAAACTCTCAGTTGCGTGTGTCTCTTGGAGGAGAATCGCAGTGACATTGTGCGTTTTGTGTAAGGTGTTCACTGATGTGATCAGGCCCGTACGCAGGGGGGGGGGAAGCGGGGGGTGCGGCCGCACACTCCCCCCCCAAAAAAAAATCCCCAAAAGGGAACGGTCCACTTTTGCTGCTTTTTTTTGATAAAAAAGGTCAAAAATTTAACAAAATATGACCAAAAAAGCCGCACTTTTGGTGATGACATGTTCAAAATGTCCAAAAAAGGACCCTTTAGGGGGTTTAGGTCATTTTCCAAAAAAAGGTCGCCTTTTTCGAAGATCCGCACCCCCTGCGTACGGCCCTTGATGTTGATCTTTGCCCTAGTGAGTCCTCCATCCCGCGTTTCAGTTGAAGCACCGATATGCCATCTGACTTGCATCCGATGATGCCGGCCTGATAAGTGCACGTGTTCCAGACTGACACTGAAGCGTGCGTTACTCGGGGTGGCGAAGGCTACTCATCCAGTCCGTGGAATAAAATTGAACATCAGCCGGCGAGCGAATCGAGTACATTAAACGTTCCCAAATCCTACATTAATGTTCCAAATCCTGGTATGCCCTGATTCGGGGGAAAATCAATCTATACCCTCCACTCCCTGCAAGGGAGAAATCTTGCAGGTTCTTGCCCACCCTATGAGGTCTAGTTACGCTGTACGCCCCATGATGGAAAGTGCCAGCTCGAAGGTACACCAAACAGGCTTCGCCGTACCTCGTCCTCTTCGTGCAAAGCGGAGCCCTGATCGGGTTTTAGGGTTAGCACAAGGTGAGATTTTATGTTCAGATTTTTGTGTTGAAATCACTTTTAAGATTAATCCTAATAAAGCTCAAGTTATCTGGACCATGGTTCCAGGGTGGAGACCTTTGGATCAGGCAATTTTGTAACGAGGTGTTAAAAAACAACCTCACAGACGGACTTTTTTCCACTAGAATTTTTGGTCTTAGTTTATTACTTTCAAACTTTCTAAGTTTTGTTTTGATTGATAATTTAGCTGAACATTTTCTAAGGAAAATATTCTACCGAAAAATAGTTCTTCAGAATTAGAAAAAACTGCTGTATTCTGAGCTATCTCACTGTAATACATTCATGTTATTGACCTGCACTACTTGTGAATGAAAGTTTAAACCTAGATCAATTAAATATATACTTCATCAAAATTGAAAATTGAAAACATGAGGACGACACTATTTCATCACGGACGGACATTGCATTACTTGTCACAGAAAGTACCATTGTTATCGAAATGAATTGATTTTGCCATTAATTACCTTTTTGTTCGTGATGTTTAGGTGCCTGTGCATGAATAAAACAGATTTCGATAACGAGGTTTCACATATTGTTTCAATTTTAATCGTTATTTTAACCTTCATATAAATGCCCCAAAATCCCCAAATTTAGGTTTTTTTGCTACAAAAAGGGAAAATGAGTCCAAGTACAACATTTGTCCGGTAGTATGCATGTATACAAACTAGCATGATATTGATGATATTATTTTCCTAAGTTTTTAAGATGCTCATTACGTCAATTTATCCAATACCCAATGCAAAAGCATAGCAATGTCCGTAAGTGATGTTGAAAATGTCCGTCCATGATGATTTGTTTTCACATCTTTCTCAAACTTTGGAGCTTAGTTTGAAATTCCATATATCTGACACAGAAACCAGCCAAGTTGACTAACTTTGTGTTGGAAAGTATTATACTTATAGTGTCAAGTGGTTTAGATAGAAATGATAAAAGAGTACCAAAAAGTAAGAGCCCAACTTTTATCTTTGTGGATCGTTTTTAGTAGGAAATCTTGGCAACCAAATTTTAGTTAAGTTTCAACACACTTAAATTTGCAGTAAAAAAACACAATTCACTGCACCTCAATTTTTATTTTTACAGGCTTTTAAACTTTCCAAATTTATCAAATGCCCGTCCGTGATTAACCGATCAGGCTCAGCTGCATTATTCATGTAGTGCGCGCATGATTAGCAGAGTTGTAAAACCAAATTGGCGAAGTCATTTCGGTTATTAGTGATTTCTCGTTATTTTATCGTTAAAAAAAATCAGTTTTCGCGCGCTTTGGGTGAAAGTTTATAACTCCAATGCCAGTTGTCACGGACCACTTCCGGTCAGCTAGTACCGGTGTGGCAGGAGATACAGTCCCCTGTAGCCATAGTCCGGAGACACTAAGTTCTGGTTTTAATAGTCCGGGGGATGTGCAAAGCTAGGAACTATAGTCCCCCGGACTATGATTTATAGGAATGTTAGTCCTACAAGTGGGAATGAAAGTCCGAAGAGGACTATCAGGCCTTAGGAATAAATATCCAAGTCCGACATGGACTACCAGTCCTTAGGAATTAGTGTCCCAGTTTCCGAAAGTAGGGAGTATTAGTCTCTAGGGATTAATGACCTGTCAGGTGGAATATCGCTCCTTAGGGATTATGGTCCAATTCCGACCTGGACATAGACCTTAGGAAGTATTGTCAAGTCCCGAAGTAGGCAGACCCCTAGTTACTGGGAATTAAAGGCCCTGTCAGGGGTGGAATATCGCTCCTTAGGGATTATGGCCAATTTCCGACATGGACTATAGACTTAGGAATATTGTTCAAGTCCGAAGGTAGGGAGACTCCTAGTTACTGGGGATTAATGCCCTGTCAGGGGTGGAATTGTGGTGGAATATCGCTCCTTAGGGATTAGGCGTCCAATTCCGACCTTGACTATAGACTTAGGAATTATTCTCCATGTCCTGAAGGTAGGAGATATAGCCTTAGGAATTAATGCCATGCCCGAGTGGACTGCAGCTCATAGGGATCTGTGTTGGTGTCGATTCCGACGGGTGGACTATAACTCCTTGGGGATTATTCTGCAGTTTGTATGGGCAGACTACTAGTTTCTGGGAATTAATGCCCTGTCAGAGGTGACTATATTTCCTTAGGATTAGCGGTCCATGTCTTGCTGGGAGATACATTCCTAAGAAAGTATGTGTCCCAGTCCAAGGTGGAATATCGCTCCTTAAGGAATTGATGTCCAAGCCCGACGTGGACCGGCTGCCAGTGATTAGGAATTTATTGTCCAAGGTAGGCCTACACGCGTTTTGGGGGGGTGGGAATTTGTGTCCAGTCCGAAGAAGTTAAAGAAATTCTAATGAGAAATTGAACCTACCCTTGATTAAACACAACATGCATAGAATTTACCTAAAATAATAAACACCGGTACAACATGTGAATGACACAAAGCATTTAAAATTGATAGGTTTTTGTTTTTCTCGATTTCTTTCCATGAATCGCCCCAGAAATTGTGAATTAAATTTTCAAATACCACTTGGTGAACAAAAGGCTTGTTAATTAATACTTTTCAGTGGCGAGATTCTGCTGAGTTCATTTTCAGGAGATGTCTATCATTCGTGAAGGGAGCAAACCCCGAACAATGAAAGAACGCAGGGAGAAATCTCCACCACTGGTTGCTCATAATGAAGCAGCACTAATACTATACTACTACTTACTACTACACTACTACTTACGACTACTACTACTACTACTTACTTACAGCGACTCTACTATACTCTACCGCGGTAAACTCTTACTCTACTATACCGTCGACTCTACTTACGCGACTAGACTCTACTACTGCTCTACTACGACTACTACTACTACTCGTACGCTACCGTTACTCTACTCTACTTTACTACACTACTACTAACTATACTACTACTACTACTAATACTACTTCTACTCTACTCTACTCGACTCTACTCTACTCTACTTCTTACGCTACTACTAATAATACTACTCTACTCTACTATACTATACTCTACTCTACTCTACTACACTACTACTACTACTACTATACTACTACTACTACTACTACTACTATACTACTACTACACTACTACTACAGACCCCCAAAAAATAACGCAGCATTTCTAAATACCCCAAAGTACAACCATTGGTCTATGCACGAAAACTATAAAATCATATCAATATCTGTTTTTTTCTGCAAATTTGACACCTTTCGTGCTCCATTGTGATCAATATAGCCACACAATGTCCATTTGACGAAAGTGTCACATTTTTCCAAGTGCACCTAGACATTTTACAATACACAACCATTCATATTGGACCACACTTAACGGAAAGAATGCGATCTTTCGCTGAATGGCAATCAATATAGCTATATGGGCTATAGCTTTACTGCAACTTTAAAAAGGGAGACATTTTCCTTATAATGGGTATTGTGTGGGCAATATTGAGCGCATGGGGCAGAAGGGTAATCAAAATTAGGGAGAAAACGACTATTGAGATGATTTTATATTTCGTTGCAAAGACCAATGGTTTGTAACCTATAGGGTATTTAGACATGCTGCGGTACTTTTTGGGGGTCTTTATTACTACTACTACTACTACTACGGGTGAGTGCAAAAAACTTGACCCTGATTTTGTCCCGCCATTTTGAATTTTTAGTAACATATATCTAACATTTTGGTATCATCTGAAAGCTGGGTTCTTATCTTTAATTTTGTCATGTAAAGATTATTCACATCGGTTAGGTATCGACCGAGCTACAGTCGTTTTGAATCAAGTATTCGGTTTTCTGCTCTGTCCACGATTTCACATTGAAAATGAACGGCCGTTTCAGCGAAGGAAATCCGTGGCCAGAAGAAAATCAGGTTATTTATTCACTGCAGATCTTGATTCGAAAGACTCTAGCTCGGCCTATACTTAACCGATTGGAATGATCTTTGCAGCAAATTAAGAATAATGAATAAGCTTTTCGCCGATACCACATATGTTAGATATATATTATTTAAAAATTCAATGGCACACAATCAGGGTCAAGTTTTTTTTTTACTCACCCGTACATATTACACTAGAACTACATTATACTACTCCTACAAACTACACTACTACACCTACTATACTACACTACTACTACAATTATACACTACGACCCGGGGACTACGACATACTACTACTACTACATACTACTACTACTACAACATGCTACTACTACATACTAATAATTACTGTGCTACTACACGACATACTAACTACCTAGGCCTACTACACTACTACATTAGTACCATACATACGACGACTACATACTACGACTCCTCTCATACTACACGTCTACATACGACTACTACATATTACTACTACATACTACGTACTACATACTAACCACTACATACTACACTACATACTACTACTACATACTACTACTATTCATACTAACTACTTCTACATACTAATACTACATACTATATACAACTACATACTACTACTACATCACTACTATCTTCATACGACTACTCTACAACTACTACCATATTACTACTACATACTACACCTACGACTACTACTACTATACTACTACATACTTCTACATACTAACTTACTACAACGACATACTACTACACTACTACTACGTATAACATACTAAACTACTACTACACCTTCTACTACTACATATACCCTGGGAGCTAGCAGACATTGTAACACATCTCAAGTACAAATGGTTAAGTGATTAAATATTTGAAGCCGGTCATCCCCCCTGAACGCGATTCTTAATTGCTGCAAGTGATTGCCTTAAGGAGAGGGCCATTGACAAGTTGTACAGGGCAAACATTTTTAAATTGACCCCCCCCCAGTTGAAAAAGTGTCCACCTTAGGTGCTACCCATCGGATTCAGAAAAGGTATAGTTGTACATCTACACCTAAAGTTTCATAGTTTAATAAGTCTAAAACCAGTTTGTACAGGGTAAAATTTGAAGTTGAGGGAAAACGTCTTAATTAGTGCATAACCATACCAATTTCCACTAACCTGCTACACAGGCTAATAATAATATTGATATAATAATAATAATTTTAATAATAGAAAACACATCCATGGTAGTGAAATTAACCCATTACTCAAAGCTGAAGTTGGCTCACCTTGAGGAGCTTTCAGAGAGTCACAACTCTCCTTGTTCACTCTCATTAGTTGTACTGATGGTATTGTAGTGAATAAACAAATTTAAAATCTATTTGTTTAGCATATTTGGTCAAAATTCTAGAAATCTTGCATGTGTTTGGAATGCGTTATAGGATGTAATTAAGTATTGTTAAACATACAATGTAATAATTTAGCTTCGAGAAAGCTGATCTATGATTAGGCTTTCTCTGAATAGGCCTACATCTATGTCCTCTTCCTCAAAAACATCTGAATCTGCATCTGTATTTTACATGAAATCCCATAAATGTGAAGAAATGTATTTACTACTAGCTGCTACTGCTACGCAAATAGTATGAAAGATAGTGAAGCACAAAATAATTAATAATACATATTTGAGGACACAGAATAAGATTTATAGACAGCCATCTATAACATCACAAGCGTAAACATTATTACCAGAATTGTAAAAATAGGTTATTTTGGTTTAACATTACACTTAAGATTTAGTGTGTTCATTACTACGACCTTATGAGTGTACAAGTGTGTTACTACCACTAGTCAATGGCATCAGAGAAAACACACTCCAGAAAATATTAAAAATGATCATTGGCATTTCACCTATTTATTGGATTTATATTTTTTATTTAAGAATTTATTGTTCATTTATTTAAACAGATAAACAAAGGATCGAGAGTTTTCCCCAATAAAAACCCAATTAAATGGCCACTTTTTCTTGTTTGATTATATTGGAGTTATGTAAAATATGACAGCCCAGGTTTTTCATATATCCACACGGCCAACTATCCAACTTACAACGGTACGTGCATGATTAGAGAATTATTTTTTAGTGTCTTGCAAGGAAGCTCGGGGAAACTGTTCCCGAAAAGGGCTCGTTCTAAGTACCAAATAATAGTTAACTTAGCTTCACCTTTTTAGTCTATTTCGTAAAGAAGACTTGGGTTTTATTATTTGAACTTAAGCAACTGCAAATTCAAACCCAGGCGCGGATCCAGGGGGGGTGTGGTGCCGGGGGTGCCTTGCACCCCCCCCCCCTGCCGCCGGAAATTTTTTGGACGGAAGTGATGCTGCACTTTGCCGCACTCACCCCGGCAGATTGTATTATAGGCTACTATCCATTGAAACACTTTGTATAACCATGTTAAACCAGCAACTATATTTTACTGTTTATCATTATATATAAAAATGTTTCTATTAAACTTTGCATGGGAAAATGTGTTTTGAAATCGAACATCGCAAGGGTTCCGCTCGGAGGGGGACACACCCTCCCGCACCTACACCGCCAGCCAGCTTGAATATATACTAACTCTGCATGGGCACTCCATGCTTTTCAAACAAAACTTAACCATCAACTATAGTTTACTTTTTTACACTGCTGATCATACCTATAAGCATATTTCATTTTGTTTCATCAAAGCTTGATATACGAATCCTAGAACACTTAATGCCTAATTCAACAACACTTCATCATCAACTATATATGTTACTTTTTTCAAATGCTGATCATACCTATAATAAGCCCCATTAAAAGCATATATACACATGTAAGTGAACCACTTATCAAGTTGTTTCTATCGAATTTGCACTTGGGAAATGTGTTTTGGAAAGTAAATATTGACAGGTTTCTGCGCTTCGCGCGGAGGGGGGATCTCCGCACCCACCCCCGGACAGCTTGAAATAAGATCTCTGCATGGACACTTTATGCTTAATTCCAAAGTTTTGAATTTTGTTGAACAAATTTTTTTTTTAAATGCGGACATACTTATAAGCAATATTTCATGTTTCCATCAAATTGCATGGAAAATGTGTTTTTGGAAAGCGACATTGCAAGCTTCCGCGCTTTGTGCGCTCGGGAGGGGGTAGAACCCCTCCCGCAAACCACCCCATACAGCTTGATATACGAACTCTCCATGAACACTTTTGAAATTCAAACAAACTTAACCCATCAACTGGCCTATATTTTACCTTTTTAAACTGCCAACATACCTCATAATTTAAGTGAACCACTTATAACTTTCAAATTGTTTCTGGCAAATGCATGGGGAACATGTGTTTTGGAAGCAATATTGCACAAGGGTTCTGCGCTTTGCGGCCCGGGGGCCGGGCGGTAGTGGGGAACCCCCTCCCGCACCCACCCGCCGGGCAGCTTTGATATACGAACCTCCATGAACACTGTATGTTAATTCAACCAAACTTAACCTATAACTATATTTTACTAATTAAAAATGTCATACCTATAACATTATAAAGTAACCCTTAAGAAATTTCAAATTGTTTTTTATATCAAATTTGGCATGGGAAAATGTGTTTTGGAAAGTACGGTTGTCAAGAGTTTCAGCGCACAACCCCCCTCACTGCCGCAAACACCCTTCGCGCGAACTTGCAAGGTGCCATGACTATTCCTAACCCCCCCCCCCCATATCAGTGGCCTAACATAAAAAACTGACCAAATGAGGTCAACCCGCCACAAAAAAAACAAACACGTCCTCAAGTAAGGCAATAAAAAAATCCGCCTATGAACTTGAAGGAAAAAAACTGCCTCCAAAGCCAGACGAAAAAAAAAATGCCCTCCCCAAACTTTCCACCCCCCCCCCCCTGAATCTAATGGTGCGTCCTTACAACAGCCGATAGAGCTACTCGATCATTTATTTCGGACGCTTGGTACTTGCTACCTAATTCTTACACTTTACTTGACCTTTCGTCGTTCAAACTTCCCCGTGGCCTCGGCGGTGAACGGTTTACTCCACTTTTAATTTTGATATAAACTTATATACTCGAAGTCCTGATCAATTGTACTCAAACAGTGAACTCTTTCAGCGCACTTACATATAAAAGGCCCAAAAAAAAAACAACAAGTTTGTCTCAGAAGAAATGGTGAAAAATGCTATGCGAAATGCGTTTTTTTGTTTTTTTAGAAAAATGCTAATGCGAAAAGCGGTTTTTCGTTTTTATAATGCATTTTTGACCCACTTTTTTTCAATTTTTCGGCCGCGGTCTTCTGAGACAAACTTGTTTTGTTTTTCTTGGCCTAAGTTAATGAACATTTCCCCCTCAACTACATTGGGAAAGTTTTGATTGCCATAAAAAATGAAGACCTTCCGCGCTTCGCGCGGAAGGGGGGATACCCTCCCGCCCCCCCCCCTCGCCGCTACGCGGCGCCTGTCTGCTATTACATCCAAGCAAAATTTAAAATTTATCTTGGCACCCCCCCGCCAGTGAGGTCTTGACGCCCCTGATTTCACCAAACTGCACACTGAGAACATGCGCCGCCAATATCAGACTCATTCGATAGAATCTCCTTTAAAAAGTTTTAGTGTATGCAGTTTTTTTCGTATACTGTTTCCCATAAACCGTTTATGATTTATTTATAGGCCTAACACGTACGGCGTGCCAGAAATTGGCATAGAAACAATAAGCCGTATATTTTCTATTTTTACCAACAAATATTACTTTCCCATTCAAGTTCACTTTTTCCATAAAAAACATACATCAAATGACATCAAACCAAAAACAAACCATGGAGAAGTAGGCAGATAACCCATTAAGGCCTGAGAATAAACTACCACTTAAAAATAAAATACCAGAAATGGAACTGGATTGTGAAGAAATGATATAAAGAGAATCCCAGAATTGGGAGAAATCACATAATGTGTGTGAAAAATACCTCAAGATTTACTTCCTATTGCATGATTCTGTTCCATGTTTTGTACCCGTCCTTTGACCAAAAAAAATTATTATTTATTTAATTTAAATTTTTAAAAATTTAAGGGTTTTGAAAGGGTGTTTTTTTTACTCATTACAAAATAACCGTTGAGTGTTTAAGCTGACTTTAAGCATGCCATACTATTATATCTATTGAAGGATTATATTTCTATAATTATTTTGTGCTACTTAAAAATTAGGGTTAGTTGTACGTTGGTATTCACCAATTACATGACGTGGTTTATGTTGTATAGATATTAGACAAATTTTCAAGAAATGCAACATGCCATTTAAGTTCCAAATTGATAAAAAGCCTCACAACTTGTTACATTTTTTATTTCTAATTAACTCTAACCCCACTCACTTGGGTTCATTTTAATCAATATTTTGAATTATATGCGAAGGCGCGAAGCATGGCGTTTCCTTTGTTTCCTTCTTTTTTCTATTTGTTGTGATTTATTAATTGTTTAAAAAATTTCCCCCCCCCTCCTTGTTTGTTGTTTGTATGTGTGTGTGTGCATGTGTGTGTATGTGTGTGCAAGTGTTAGTGCATGTGTGTGCGTGTATCATTCGTGCGTGTGTGTGTTTAAATTGTGTGTTGTGTTTTTGTGTGCGTGTGTGCCTGTGTGGGTGTACATGTGTGGGTGCATGTAATATAAATAATATTTATTTGAATTACTTGCAAATCATAAACAGAAAGTGAATAATTACTACAAAATTTGACATTGCAAAAGCAAGTAATTCTGGATAAGAAATGGTTGCATGAACCCGATCACAAAATGCTCTCATATCCAAAAAGAAAAACAAAACAAATATACATGCACAGAGAACAAGATCAAATGGTTTAAGGAAACCAAGGAGAATAGCAAGGCAAATGTATGCCCAGTTAAAAGTTTAATCAATGATAACTGACTGAGAACACACAATTACCCTGCCTATATCAAAATTTGTTTCCAAAATGAACATATAAACCAAAAAAAAACACCCCTTATTTCAATCAACATTAATTTTCAAACTAAAACAGTGTTATTTCCAGCCGCTTTAAAGTTATAAAATGATTGACAACACGCAGATCAGATCGGATTTCATTCCAGAGACGTTAGGGTGGAGGGAAATAAACATAGAATTGAAGAAGAAGAAGTCCTTGCAGATTGGTGGCAAAGCTAGTACTCTTGCAATTTGCTATGTTGAAGCAAAGAATCAAAAGAAGCAGGGTCAAATCATTTAAAATCTTAAAACCGAGAACCAAGCCTTTGAATTTTGAAAGCATCTTCAAGCCTGACTAAGATCAAATCAAAAGTCTGCTCAGTGAGGGGGGCGAGCGTACTTGTAATGTTGGTGTTGTTGCGCGCATGTGTGGATGTGTACGTGGTTCACTTTACTTAAATCACTAATTCGTACAAAATCACATTTATGTACACAAATCTCACCAAATACACTAATAGCAACACCAGCTATACTTTTGTGAGATTTTGTGAGTTCAATGGCGTTAGGGTTATTAAATTCATTGCACATGCTTTACTTGAAATTTTACCTATGAGGTAATGAGTTACGATCGTAGCCCGAACGAAAAGTGGTAATATTGTCCGTGGACAATCATAACTAGGGCTAGTGATCCGCAACTACCGCGATTACCGCAAACCTACAATTTAAACCTATGCAATTTAAAAAACAAATTTCAAAATAAAAACATACTCTAACTTGGACCGAACCTGAGTGGGGGTTCATTCACATCGTAAGTAAGAGAGACCTTGCCGCTAAACCACGAGGCATTTGACGACAGCTTCCGTTTTTTATACCATTTATCACACTCTTATTAACTTCTGTATTCATTCATACCTATTGCGTCATACCATGATAGGACTACAGTAGCGGAGGACAATGGTTACTTTCACTGGTGTAAAAGGAACTATAGTCCGATAGAAACTATAGTCCGGTTAAACTATATAAAAACCTAGAAACTAATATTGAAGTAAGGACTACTATTTCTAGAGAGAGGGGTCCACGCGGTGAAGACTATTGACCCTGGAAGCCTTGGTCCGGGGTATAAAAACTAGCAACATTAAAACAAGGACTGTTATTCCTAGGAACAGGGGTCCACAGGATGAAGATCACTGACCCTAGAAGCCATGGTCCTGAGGACCGCTCGGTTCTGTAGTCCGGTTAGGGCTATTGTTCCGAGGGACAGGGGTCCTTGTCCCTAGGAACCACATTCCCCCGGGCTATATCTCCAGGGGGACTATATCTCCTTTCACGCCGGCCTAAATATCAAATTTCCCAAGCAATTCCAGATATATGTTTGGGTGAATACCTAATAGAGTAGTCAAGGTGTCACATTTTGGGTGTCACATTGGTAGTCCATGAATAACATGACTCACGACTCATCTGACAGTTTTGAGAATATTGCTGTTGAAATCCTTGACCTAAAAAACATCCACTTTGTCACCAAAATCGTCATCATAGGTGCTGTATAGCATGAAGTATAAAGGATTTTGCCTTTTATATGTTGACCATCTTGGAAAATAGTGACGTATGAAAACTTCCATTACTTTATATTCATCTGACAGTTTTGTAAAAAGTTTTATTGAACTACCTGACCCTTAAAATCTTTAATTTGACACCACAATGTCAATAAAATGTCAGCCATCTTGCAAAATATCGGCACATGCAACATTTTACAGTTTTGGGAATAGTTTTATTGAACTCTTTGGCCCAGAAAAAAAACATGTTTGACACCAAAATTGTCTTCTTAGGTGTTTTTGGCTTTAAGATGGCTTCCGTTTTGGAAAATGGCGTCGTATGCAAATTGCCACCACTTTTAATTTGTCATCACCCGTTTTCATGAACTCCACATCCCTAAGGTCAATTTTAGCTATGATGACAAATGTTATTATTCCGGCCCCGGTACCACTCTCCTAACTGTTTGCTGCTGCAGCACTACAGGTCATAACTAATCTACTTTCCTACCACATATTCACTAGTATTTTTATGTTGTATATACTATATTCTTCAAAATAAGCTTTTTGGACACGCTGAGTTTTTACTTAAAAACAATATGGCGGCCAAAATACAAATTCTTACTAAAAATGGCTAAAACCTTTTTTTTTCGTTGAGAAATTCACACATAAACTCTTAATTCCCCATTTTAATTTACAAACACATTGCTCTTTGCTTTTGACAAAGTGAAATTCAAATTATTGATAGAATTTAAAATGGCCACCACAAACGCTCAATACATTGATGGATTGCCTTAAGTTTATTCTTAAGGATTTTATCGTAATATAACTGATGCATTGTTAACTTATTGTTGAGCTACTACAAAAAGCATATAGGGCTATCATTGTTTCTCAAAATGGCGGCTAAAAAAATCAAAATGTAAAGTAATGTATTACTTTAACTGTATTGTTGGGAATTATTTCGTTCTCTAAATGGTGTTATTACAATTATTTATTACTAAATTAAATATAGCTACTGGTTATCTTAAAAACAGCTGGAAAATTCAAGATGGCTAACAAATCCATGTAAAATACACGATTTTAGTCGATTTTTAGTCAAAAATTGCATTTTGGCCGCCATTTGTATTTCTTATGGCAGTCATTTTGAGTATATGGATAGCCCATAGGTGTAATTTAATCATGTATCCATGATCATATCTAAAGAATATAACGTTATTGTTATGCTTACTTGTATATAACTATTTTGGCAGCTATTTTGACTTCTTTGTGTTACGACCGCAAACAAATAGACATTTTGCTTTGTAGATGCAAAGACCTATGCCCTTGTACATTAAGAGCCAATTTTTGAGTTTTGTGTACGTGTTTTTGATGGGTATAAACATTTTTAGCTCATTTTGGGTCAAAATTGGTATTTTGGCCGCCATTTTCTTTAAAATTTAAAATTCAGGGTGGCCCAAAAGCTTATTATAAATCATATTCTTATACAACATAAAAGCACTCCTGAAAAGTGGCAAGAGATAGTTTAGATATGACCTGGGGGTACACTGCTTTTGAGCATGTGGGAGGAAATTAGTTTAGTAGTTTAGACGAGGGATGATACTTCAAACATAATTAACATGTTTCCTGAATCATATTTACTAGTGTTTTAAGGTTGCAAAGCAATATTGCTTCAAATACGCTTTTGGGCCACAGTGAAATCTTACTTGAAAACAAAATGGCGGCCAAATACCAATTGTGACCAAAAATTAGCTAACAATTATAAAATGCACTCATAAAATCAATATTTACCCACTTTAATGTACGAAAGCGTAGATCTTTGCAGCTACACAATAAAACTTTCAATATGTTGACCACGTAACCCAAAATACTTAAAAAATGGCCGTCACAAACGCTAAATACAATAAGCTAACTATACGTTTAATCCTTACATATAAGCGTAATTTTAATAATGCATTATTAAATAATTGTTGAACAACTACCAGAAAAACTATGGACTATAATTTTGCCCAAAATGGGGGCCAATAAGAAATACAAATGGCGGTCAAAATGCAATTTTTTGACTAGAAATCGAATAAAATAGTGTATTCTACATGAATTTGTTAGCCATCTTGAATTGTCCAGCTGTTTTTAAGATAATCGGTAGCTATTATAATTTAGTAATAAATAATTGTAATAACACCATTTAGAGAACGAATAATTCCCAACAATACAGTTAAAGTAATACATTACTGTAATTAACCTAAATATCAGCCATTTTGAATTCTTTTAGTCGCCATTTTGAGAAACAATGATAGCCCTATATGCTTTCTTGTAGAAGCTCAACAATAAGTTAACAATGCATCAGTTATATTACGATAATATCCTTAAGATAAGGCTTAAGGCAATTCATCATCAATGTATTATGCGTTTGTGGTGGCCATTTTGAATTCTCATTTTGAATTTCACTTTGTCAAATGCAAAGAGTAATGTGTTTGTATATAAAATAAAATGGGGAATTAAGAGTTTTTGTGTGAATTTCTCAAAGGAAAAAATACGGTTTTAGCCATTTTTAGTAAGAATTTGTATTTTGGCCGCCATGTTGTTTTAAGTAAAAAATCAGGGTGGCCCAAAAGCTTATTTTGAAGAATATAGTATATACAACATAAAAATACTAGTGAATATGTGGTAGGAAAGTAGATTAGTTATGACCTGGAATGTACCTGTCTACAAACCCTTTGTGCTCAAACTACATTTTATAACGCATGTTAGATTTTATGTAGTGGTGTATTCAAGGCTGACTCAGAGCTTTTGAAATACAATTTTTGGTGTATTAATTAGATTAATTAATTAGCCAACTAGAACTGAACATAGTCACCTTAATGCCCAATTCCAAAGTTTGAGATGAATCATTTTTTTCGTTTTCATGCAGTAAACATTTATGTAGAGTATAAGAGTGGCATAGGATACTGCATGTATAACAAAAATCCGGATCCGGCCAGGCATTGTGTATAATTATGAAAAAAAAAAAGATTTGTTTGAAAATTGAGGGCGCCCTCCTCAGGAAATCTCTGACTGTCTTTAATTTTGCTCACATTTATTTCTCCATGTAACACAGGAAAGCCTAGAATTCCAATTTGTAAATTACCTGTTACTATTCCCAAATGGCAACTTTGTAAGAGGTTGCCGAATTCGGAAACCCTACACCTACTTTTGTCTCAAACTACTCCTACAAAATTGATGATAAAAAGGTGAATATTTTATTTTCTTTGATGTATTTCGGTGCAGTTTTGGTTTTCCGGAAATTGTTAATCTCCTTTTTAGTAAAAATCAGGCCGAGGCACACCTGAAGGGTGTATTTGTATTTGCTCCTTTATGAGAGTACTGAAAGTGCGGCGCATCAACACAACAGCTGCCTTTAGTCAAATGTACAGACTTACTCCTGACTTACTCCATGTGCTGTCCAACACAACAAACTACAGCTTTTCGCCAAAATGTACAGACAAACTCACTAGCCTCCACCCCCACCCCGCCCGCTGTCTACGCCTCAATCTAAAAGGTGGCGAAAATGACTTTCGAAAATGGCAGATGTGCTGTTTTTGCACCAAGAATAATACTGGTCACCAAGAATAATGCTGGTAAACGCCAACTGTTCGACAGAATAATATTTTACCTTCTTTTACTGAAGCTCAATTACAAAAAAAACCCTGAGTTTTAAAATGAAATCCACTCAAGCTATTTTTCCTGAGATGAGTCGATATGATTGAAAGCACTGAACTACTGTCACTATTATAAATGAGGTTTTGTGTTAGCATTACCCGTATTGATCTAAAGAAGGACAGTAAAAATCTGTATATGCACATTAATTTTAAAATATCAATATTTATAATATAAACTCATGGGTTCGTTGTTTGTAGCATTAATTCAAAGGTCTTATATGAAAGCTGTTTAGGGAAATCAACTCAACTGATATCAATATACTCACTGAAAAGAAATAATATTTATAATCAACAATTATATATAATTATACAAAATTGTTGCCCTGATCAGTAGGCAGGTGGAATGCAATTGGCGTGTCCGCCCCGAGGATACCAAACTACCGATAGATTAGATGAAGATAACAGTGCTTCATGATAATTTATGTTTCAATATTTGATATAACGTAGACCAATATAAATCCGAGCAGGTGCTTTAGTCATATGTTTATGTCAGGAATTAAAGGGCAATAAATGATTGATTTTGTAGTCGAAACTAAATGCTTTATTGATCTCTCCATGTAAGAGTCATCTTTGTTTAGGCTTTCTTTGCATTCCAATATCTTTAAAGGTTGGTGACCAGATCATGGTCTGATTTTTCATGGCGTTTATTTTCCTTCACGTAAAAGCGCATCACTAAAACATTACACAAATTGAGATTTAAATCGGTCCAGCTGTTTTGATCCAAGTCCTAAATGTAAGCCTGCATGTGGGTAAGGGATACTGATT
Source organism: Ophioderma brevispina (assembly GCA_023653785.1). Taxonomy (NCBI): domain Eukaryota; kingdom Metazoa; phylum Echinodermata; class Ophiuroidea; order Amphilepidida; family Ophiodermatidae; genus Ophioderma; species Ophioderma brevispina. Next base: position 22,249 of record JAMKCH010041323.1, read on the forward strand.
TTTCCTAAAGCTGGAAACACTGAATTAAAAAATAACCAAGGCTTCAGCTTTGGAAATGGCCATATTTTTTTCGTTTTACAATTTGGATCCCAGTGTACGCACAAAGGCAAATTGATAACATTGCGAAAGTAAGTCCTGTATACTGTTCGACACTTTTATTACATTTACTTGTAAAATATATTCCATTAATATTTTCAAATATTTACATGACACAAAGTATCTTTGTTAGGTGCAAATAAATTCTTGAAGAAAAGTGTTGACATCATTCGAAAACGCGGCTCAGCTGCATAGAAGACGTCTGTATTAAAAGTTTTATCATATCTTTCTTCTAATTATGAAATGTTGAACCATGGTACCAAACATTTGGTAAATTATGCAACATTGTATGAAAGAGCATAAAAGCAAATTTACCATGTGCCATGCAGTCATCTAGAAAGTTGAAAAAAAAAACATACATACACAAACACATTGACTGATGGTCCGATACCGATCTGACAAATGTAGATCTAAACAAGAACTCAGGAGGTCTTTTGCTTTAAAACCACTTATAGGTATGAAAATCGTGTTATCGCGTTTATACATAATGCTCGCCAAATATTAATCACTCTGAGGAATAGGTAAACTCAAATCGATGTGCTTCATATGGAACTTTGTAATAAGTTTGAAAGCAATTCGAAAGTGACATAAACGGATTTATGTCAGATTTTCCCCTTAAGACACAGCTATTTTGTATATAGAAAAAATAGAATCCAAATCCACTTGAATAAATAAAAAATAATGGCTTTAAAATTTATTCCGCTATTTAAGAATCTCAGAAAATTGGTTTTATTTGTGGAAAGTTAAGTTTGGACGAGCTAAGCAAGACAACTGTCCACCTTTGTCCACCACCAGGTGGGCAATTATCGACATATTGTAAGAACTGAATGTTTAAAAGAAAAAAGTATTTTTTTAAGATTTTAAAATAGCGAAAGAGATTTTAACATATATAATCGATGTTTATACGTAGTTGTAATAGTATAGAGTCAATAAATTTAAACTTCTACGCTACTCAAAATTACGTACCTCAGAAGTTCCACACTCGTCGTCAGCTGATTGATGTTTATACTGTAGAGTCTTGTACTTGACGTCATAGGATATAACAATGACGTCATAAGAGTTATTTATGTTCTTTTGGGGCACCCACTTCTATTTGAGCAGACTGTTCCATACTGGATCTTAGTCCAGCACTTTGTCTCTATTCAGGTTTGGTTCTTTTGTTTGAATATGCATGGCCTCAAGAACTCCACAGGGAGAATTCCTTAGATTCTCTCCCTAATACTTTTACATTGGTTCAATCAAATTGGTGGCATCCGCTTCTGATGGGAATTATGTTCTCTAACAGCGAAATTGGCACTATTTTTGGTTTTATGAATGTTTAATTGAATTTGCTAAAATGCACTTTGTATTTTTGTGTATTTCCGAAATTACTACTTTTATTAAATAACATTAATTCTTTCAAACCTAACTGCACAAAACAGCTTATTTTTTATTTTAAAATTAATACAATATTAAAGACTACCGTAAAACATAAAAAATTAAAACAAAAAATATATTACTGAGATTTTAGAGTCATTTTAAGTAAAAATATCCGGAAATGTTTTGAAGATTTCAGGGAGGAAGAATAACAATATTTAAGGATAGGAAGGTGGTTTGAGAGTCAAATAACCACCAAAATGTGTTTTTGTCGATATAATTACGCTATACAAATTATTCAATTTTCAAAAAAATAAATAAAAACAGCTCCTAAACTGTTTTGCAACTCGGATCCTCAAAAATATTCTGGTATTTGTACTGCTATACCGAAGTCCGCTATTCTGAATACAGAGAAAAAAGGGTTTTGGAAAAAGATAATATCTTGATTCTTTTTTTTTTAATATTATGGGATAAATTCGCTTAATTGAAAACACTTGAAGCGGCTCAATCAATAAACTGTTGCTTGTTCTTTCATCGACGCGTCACTGTTCAAACTAAATTGAATAAGAAAACAAATAATGTCCGAATGTGGAAAAATGGCAACCGTGAAACAATATGAGACGAGCCCAAGAGCTATATATAGTCTTCTTGGCAACAAGCCCGCCGTTTACACCCGCAATTCCACGCCTCCGCCAACTTCAACAAGACTAAGAAAGAGTTTGTAACAGAACATTCTCGAAATTTGGTGACTTTGGGCAAAAGTGTCTCCCACATGCCAACAGAAACCAAATCTTGTGTATAACAATGTTGATATTGTGTAGTGACACAAGCGTTGTCAATTATTATTAAAACATTGGTCGATTGTCTTTGAGGAAAATAAAAAAAATATTTTAGGAGTCGATTGCACCCGTGGTACATTCCTCATAACCTGAAAGGGGGGGTAAGACAACTGACATGAAATAATTGGCAAAGACAAAGAAAACACGATTCCGACATGCTTCAAAGAGTGGGAGGTCGCCATTTGAAGTATATATTGTAAACATAATATTGCATGTAGGGCAATTTACGGTTTGGTCAGTGGCATAAGCTGTATAGGGAAAACATGTGATGAATTCCTGAAGTTTAGAACTAAGAAGGAATTGCAGAGTCCGGTTATAATTTGCAACTTTAGAATGTTGTTGTTGCAAGAACTCATTTCATCCATTATTAAGTTTGTGGGCAATATAGGCTGATAACCACAATCTCGTGGACGTCTTGGACATTTGAGGTAACCTTTCTAAGCTAAACAAATGTGAAGCATTTAGAGCATCCAAACATACCATAGCTTAATGATTTCTGTAAGGTCGCATCAATCCTTTGACATAAACCCCAATAACAACCACGGCAAACAGACAACAGTCCATGATTACTTACTTGTCAACTGTACACAAAATGTCTTCCGCTTTAAGTGATGTTTAACGCTCAAGCTGCTGCATTCTACTTCAAGAGGATTTGCAAGGTGGTACGAAGTGAATCGCTGATCCCCTATATTAACACTTAAAGAGACATGAGGAGATTTCCAGGAAGAAGCCCCCCAAGTTTTTCTCGAACCCCGGTTTTTTTACATATTTGGAATGCTTACCAATGTATTACATCACACCTGAAGTGAATAAGCCGAATACGCCGTCTTTATGTAATAAGATGATGATTTAGTAGTTTCTGTCGTGCACGACAGAAAGTCAAAGCATGGTTTTCTATGGGGAACGATTACGATAGCAGGCAAGTTCAAAACAAGGTTTGCGGTTTTCATTTGAACCTGTTTGTCCAATAAACCTTCGAAACGTTCTCGGTAGGTGGTCTACAACCAATCCAGTGAAATTTTAGAGAAATGTATCCTAAAAAAATCTCCTCCTGTCACTTTAAGTGTGTAATGGGTCCATGTGAACCATGTTTTAACGCTAAAATAGTTTTGCCGAAATTCTATGTAATTGCCTAAATATCAGTTGCGCATATTTTGGAGGAAAAAAATAAATCGGCCGAAAAGGTCGTCAGGGGTTACTCAAGGTCAGGTCAAAGAAACCGCGAAACCCGGGTAATCGCCAAGTATTTATGATTAGCGATGTATATTTGACTTTTGGGCAGCCATATTGGATTTTTGTGGCAATGTAATGATCAAATTTCATTACTAAGACTTCCTCGTGCTTAAAAACGCGAGTACCGCCAAATAATTGTCTCTATCAGAAATACTTTAGACATGTTTAGTGATTTCGGACATGGTAGCGGCCATATTAGATTTTCAAAAATGACTCTGTCTGCACAAAAATGTGCATACCCTCCAAAAATAATTAGCTTAAAACCTAATAAACTGAAATCTAATGACTATTACATTTCCGATTTGTATCAAGAACAATAGCAGGTATAATCATTATAAATGCTTACCTCTAAAACGAAATAGGGCAAGAGTTCCATATGTACCCCCTTTGAAGTTCTACATGTAAGATTTTTTTTTGGCCTTAGGGTTAGGGTATTGCTATTGTAAGGCCAAAAATAAAAAGAAGTTGTTACATGATACAGTGCTACTCTTAAATTTCTTAAACTAGACGATTACAGATACACTCAAACAGCCCTAGTGCAAGTTTAAAAGAGTACACATCACAAATGAGGCTAAGGAAGTTTGAAGTGACACAATGACATAGACAAATATTCAGACATAAAGAACTTACTGTAATCACTGTTGACATCCTTGCCAGAATTTACAGTGTTTTCTGGCATATTTTAACACATTTAAAAATGTTTGTAGTAAGATATTGATCTGACAAGTGAAAGGTGAATTAGCTGGGATTCGTATACAATAACAATGGTCTGAGCTGATGACTACATGTTTTTCAAGTCTGAGTAATGTCAGTATCATTGGCTGTCTGTGGCAGAGAAGTGTGGCTTACAAGGAAAATAGTATTAGTAATGCCTCTTTTTTTTACAAAATGTAAAACACCCACCCAAATTGTTTGTGGAAGTGATTTCATTATATCTGAATATTTTTCTATGCCATTGCGTCCCTTTAATACTAATGTGAACCGTTACATCAAAAGGGTATTTATGTACTGAAATTAATAAAATACTACGAGCATTTATACTGTCACAAAGCATTACTTCAATTTATTCTATTATACTAAATTTGCAAGGTCCCACCCGGCTATAAATAGAGATATGTTTTCATTCATCATTTAAATCCCACATACCAGTGTGAAATGTAATGTTTATCCCTCCACGCAATGTGTAAACTTTACACGGCTCTCATACAGCGACTCACACACTAGTCAGTCACGAAAGAGCATTTTCAATATTGACTTTAAGCTCGAGGGTGTAGCAGACATTTGTATATCAGCACCATTATGTCAAGAGTTATCGCACTATTAACTCAAATGGATGGAAGATAATCGGCACGAGGTATAGAATAGGACAAAGGTATACCGAAATAAATATTTTAAAATAAATATTGTGATTTTGCGATACAAATTTTGTCCTTGTTGAATAAAAAACATGAAAAAAATTGTCTCAGATGGATAGGTGAAAAGGAAAAGTCGATAGTCCTTTTCGTTGAAAGTCGATAGTCCTTTTTGGTTGTTTGAAATGTTGAAAAAAAATCATTGTAACTTTTTAAAAAATTTGATATTTTAATATTTTGAAACAAAAGAGCTAAAATCGAACTCCTCACCCGCTTGTTTTTGTTGGATAACGTTTTGTTTTCTCGAATAAAAAGGTCTTCAGTATTTTCGTGTCTTTCTCTTTTCCCAAGTCTATATCACGTTTCAGGATATTTCATCATGTTAATGTGAATGAGAGTCTTTGTTTCGTCTCCACATGCAGTAGTGTATCATTTTGTAGAGTGGTGTATTCTAAACCTTTGAACAGTGGCCTGCGGACAAAGGTCCTTCTCCCTTGATCTTGGCTAAGTGTCTTGTGGGTTGCGTGGTGACTTCATTCAACATCCATGTTAAATGCAGCTATGGGCACTCGGGAGTAGGAATCTTCTAACTACAGTCACAACTCAAGTAAGATTTTACAGGCTTCGTAACCTGTGCAGTAGCAAAAATTTTACCGTAGATCACAAGATTTCTCAGACATTTTAAAGCGATAATGGTACATTTCATATGACATGCCCTCATTTTTGTCCACTTTGAGATATGATACCGTTAGGTTCCCTTTCAATGAACTAAAACTCCCTCAATGCGGTATAGCTGTAGATTATCAACTCGTCTTGAAATAAGGATTTGCATATACTGGGGATCACCGGGACTATGGTACTTTAATGTGTGCATGTATGTGCCGTCTGTTGTTTTGAACCTCCTATGTAACTGAGTTCTAATTTTACAGTGCAAGAGTCCAAAGTATCGCCTTGTTATACTCTGATTAGGAACTCATAAAGATCAGTTAATTGCTGTATCACATGTTGACACATTTGTCTTTGTCTGATGTATCTTCATGCATTTTAGCAATAACATTCACATGCTGGTCTGACAGGTCATAGGATAAAACAGTATTTCCCAAGATGGGTGGCATAGATGAGCGGCGGAATCACAATTTGGGATGGTTATGTACCCACCATACACACTAGAAAGCTTATAATGCATATTATAAGGTTAGACATGACTTGGAATTACCAAATTAGGAGAAAGGTGTTTTTCAGGCTATTCTTGTAAAAACTCCCATTTTTTGTCACAAATACTATTTGTATCATTTATTTTAATATATATATATATGATATCTATGTAAGAAGATTTATCCGTGTATGTAGGTTTTACACCTGTACATTTTATACCTGTATATTGCTCTTGAAATCTATAGTCTAGTGGGTAGAAGGGGTGTTCGTGCACCCCCTGGAATAAACTTCTAATCAATGTCACTATATCAGAACAAATGCGTAGAAAACGATTAGCTATGTTTAAAAAATCAAAAAGTGTCCCACGTATCATTTTATGCAAAATTTATGCAAATTAGTATCGCCATTAGAGAAAAATACAATTTCGATATATCTCAACCAATACTGTTGATAAATGAACAAATGAGGTGACTGGACCTATGTTTTGAGGGTCAAAGATCAAGATGGAACCATTTTGAAAATTACCAGATGTCCCCATGATGACGTAATATGCAAATAGGGTCGCCATTAGCTAAAAATACAATTTCGATATATCTCAACCAATACTGTTGATAAATGAACAAATAAGGTGACTGGACCTATGTTTTGAGGGTCAAAGATCAAGATGGAACCATTTTGAAAATTACCAGATGTCCCCATGATGACATAATATGCAAATTAGGGTCGCCATTAGCCAAAAATCCATATTTGGTCATATCGTGGCCAATATTCCACATACCTGCCCACATAAGATGAAGAGACCTATGTTTTTAGGGTCGAGGATAATTGAAAAGGCACTCATAAATTATGTTTATTTGTCATTAACATGTTCACCTGCAAATACTAAGACTATACAAATTAGGGCCTTCAATGTCGATAGTCTCGTTTTGTGGGTAATTATAAGAAACGTTGCTGGCCAAGTACATTTAGACTTCTATGCATAATACTTGTAACATTTCTATTAAATTCAAGGTATGGAATGATACAAGACTAATGCGAGACTAAGATACTGTGTTGTTATCATGCCGAAAAGCAAACGTGAAGAACAGAAATCTACAGTCTCCAATGACTCTCTGCCAACATGCAAGTGTGATATCCATATTGTATCATGGTAGTTTTAAACCCTCAGTATATTTAAAGGAACTACAGGAGAAAAAATTACTTGGCCAAAGACGTTTCTAAAATCATTCAAAAAAAGATTATCAACATTTAGACTTAAAAATTTGTAATGTTAGACAAGATTATCAACATTTAGACTTAAAACTTTGTAAAATACTTTTAAAAAAGCATTAAGCATCGTAGTAGTTTTACACCCTCAGTAAATTTAAGGAACTGCAGGATAAAGATTGGAGCAGCTTCATATGGAGTGACATCTCCGGCAATCATATAAGTCCCCATATCGCATGCTATCAGTCTGTGATCAGATACCGAACTGTGATCAGAAAAAAAAATATGATCTTGAACGAGTTGGTTATCGTAGTCTGTTGGGAGATGATTCACAACCGGAAGTATCGACTTAACAGACGGAATCGCCCCCCCCCCATCGTAGATTGTCTTCCGGTGGTGGGACCAAATCGTCCCACCGAATATTTTCCTTGACACAAGTAGAGATTAAAGGGCGTTTACCCACAAAGACACCCTCAGTTACTCCTATTGGAAGAGGCAAAGGGAGTAAGGCCCAGAAAATGGTTCTTTTCAACTTTATCGAGTGTCAAGATGTCGCTCTCCTTCGTAATATTCAAGCAGGCTTTCCTGGTCCATAGACCTTCTAGGCCTCTAAAACACAGTCGACGACATAGAAACCTGGCGTCTGAGAAATTACTTACCTGCGACCATATTCGGTTCTTCTGCATGGTAATAGCTTGTAAAGAGACTTAGAGATAAGCGCAAGTTTAAACATCTACGGGCAAGACATGTACCGTGCAGTGCAGATGGGACAATTGGAAATAAGTCTTCAGATATTATCTTGTTCAAAAGCAAGCATCTCACCATGCTTCTGCACCGGTTTGGCCACTCTGACAGTTCACGAGTTAAAAACAGCCCTGGTCAAGGGCCTGGTCAAAGAATCAACGTAGGCCTCAACATAGACCTCAAAGTATGTCAGAAGACAAATCATATTCCACTGGAAAATGGATAACTTGATAAATCTCTACTAATGTCAATGGAAAGCAACAATGTCAACAGTGCTGCAGGGATCACGATTAAGGAAGTGCAAACGGAGTCCAAAGACCATAAGACAATAATTCTGCCGGGCGAGATAAAATTGCAGGGTCAGCTTATAGCTAGAAAGTCAACACACCAGAAATTCCCCCCACCATTTCACTCCACGCGGGCATTGGCCCAATAGTTTCCTGATTGTTATCATCATTCACACATTTTTGAGAATGACACGAACTATATATACTACCATATGCAAGAAATATTTGTATGCTTTTTATCAGGTTTATTGGCAGCAAGGGCAAGATGCCCGTGCATGGATTAGGAGCCTTCATATCTGCAACTGGGACTTCCCACCCAGAAAATCAAACTCGAGGGTTCTATGGACTCATGAAAGCCTGCAAAAAATATCGCAACACTGACACATGTCAATGTTTCAGGAGTGTAGCTTTCAGAAAAGTTATTCCCAAATGCAACTGCTACTTTTGTGTGATCTACCTTTGTAAAGGAGATATGGTCTCTCATGGGTCCTTCGGTAGGCGTTTCAGAAGGTCTTCAGAGCGATAGTTTTCGTTTCATATCACACACAAACACCACATTACTTACAAGAGCACACACACACCAAAAGCAGGGTAAAAGAGATAACAGCAAGATATCACTCTGTTGAAGATATGAGATCCAAGGTCCTACAAGACTGTAACAAATGCTTTCTTGTTGGCGAACGGCTTAACGAACATAGTCGTTCTATTTGCCTCTTCCTTGATTTATGCTACAATATGGATAGCAACATGACGGATGCGTCGACGACCGAAGAATCCTTTTCTTTACGTTTTCCGGACGTTTTCCTTTTGGCTTGATTACAACTGGTCACTGTCTAGTATGTTGAATATTGGCCAAGATATACCCAAATATGGATTTTTAGCTCAATGGCGCCGCTAATTTGCTTTTTATGTCATCATGGAAGATCTGGTTATTTTGAAAATGGGTTCCATTTGTATCTTTGATCCTCTAAACATAGGCCCAGTAACGTCATTTGTTCATTTGTCACAGTATTGGCTGAGAGATTTATCGAAAATTGTCGCTAAATGGCCGACCATAATTTGCACCTCAAACATAGGTCCCAGTCATCTCTTATTGTTCATTTATCAACAGTTATTGGTTGAGATATATCAAAAAATTGTATTTTTAGCCTTAATGGCGACCCTAATTTGGATATTACGTCCATCATGGGAAGACATCTGGTAATTTTCAAAATGGTTCCATCTTGCTCTTTGACCCTAGTAGGTCCAGTCACTTATTTGCTTTTCATTTGTCAACAGTATTGGTTAGATATATCGAAAATTGTATTTTTAGCTAATGGCGACCCTAATTTGCTATTACGTCATCAGGGGACATCTGGTAATTTCAAAATGGTTTCATCTTGATCTTGACGCTCGAAACATAGGTCCAGTCACCTCATTTGTCATTTCAAGCAGTTTTGACTGAGATATATCGAAAATTTATTTTTCTGAATGGCGATACTAATTTGCATAAAAAATGGTACGTGGTACATTTTGATTTTTTAACATAGATAATCGTTTTCTACGCATTGTTTCTGATATAGTGACATTGATTAGAAGTTTAATTTCAGGGTGGGTGACGAACACCCCTTATACCCACTAGACCAAGCAATTGAAGATTGGGAAATTTGCGTAAGGTAAGTAAGTATATTGGATACAAATTTGCAAGGCTGGCAGTGGTGTCACGGCCATAAACCAATATTATATTTTTTCTTGCAGTTTTCATCATGTAAACGTGAAGAATTATTCTAAAGATGCAAGTGATTGTAGTATGGCTTTAAATCAGTATGTTTGAGTATTTTTCGATGCAGGACATCCGCTTTAAGGATATCCCACAAGTGCGTTGACTATACCTACATTCATCTTTGACAATGCTATTAGATGTCCAAATTGTTTTAAAATATTGTGAACTAATACCTATCAAAAAAGAAATTTAATAGAAAAATATTACAAATTGTTCGTAAATGTGTCAAATTTAAATTTATATTGCATCTGGTGAAAAAAACATGATTTCTTAAAAATTGTTGGAAGACAATATCTAGAAATTGACTAGCAACAATGTTTAAAAAGAAAAATTTAAAATAGTCAAACTAGGAACTTAAGGATATACCTAGATGCTTCATTCCAAAATTTGAGATGAATCGGAGTTTTCGTGTTGATGCAGTAAACATCTTATGTGTATGTAAAACATTGCCATAGGCTACTGTTTGCATAACAAAATTTCCGGATGCGGACAGTTTTAAACAAACGATGTGATTTTCTATATGAAGGACTTCGATTTGAGCTTAGCTATTTCACACAGTGATTAGTATATGGACTAGCATTATGAATGCAAAAAACAATTTGGTGTGAAAATCGAGGGCTCCTCATAGGGAACAATCTCTGAGGCCGGCCTTAAATGATAGATCTATACACATAAAGTGTTTAATTCCTAAACACAGCCACTCCGTTAGAAAGTACTGTAAACTTCCAAAACTAATAGTAAAAATACAATAAGTTCACAATTACAGGATATGTTCACTATAAAATATGCACTCAGTCTGGACAAAGGCATAATTATACTTCAGGTAAAAGATAGTACAATAAGAGTACAAATTCATTTTTAAATATGATTTTACACTGTTGTTAAAGAATTTACGATTTCTTACACACAGAAGGCTATAAACTAGAACGCATCCTCGATTACGGATATAAACAAGTCTAAAAAGGGTGCATATTGTACGCTAGTCAAGTGTACTTTCAGGTAAAATAATTTCGATGCAAATGCCCAATTGAACATTCCAACCTAACAGTGCATCTTACACCACACATCTTAACATTTCTTTATAGTGTAATTATAATTTTTACAGTTTTATTAATAAAGCTGCAAGTAGTAACCAACCGATTTAACTAATGTTAGAACTTTAAAAACAATAACTTGTTGTGTGGTTCCAAGTGTGCTAATATCTGACGGAATTAATGTACGTTAAATTTGTATCTATAATTTACTGGTTTACTTTCAAATTGTGCGCATTATATTGGTGAAATTGGCCAAAAAGACGGAAATGCCAATGAGTATTGCACGTACATCAAACTTTTTGAGAATTTATTTTATGTTGATATATACTCTAGAAAACCAAATTACGATTTAACACAAAACTTGCAGTTTGAGACAATCCTGATTTTTATGGGTGTTGCAATATACACGTCGTTTTCCCAAAGAATTTATACAGTAACGATTTAGCAACGTCCGCAATGAAATTGTTTTTTTCCAGCACATAATGGGTTAATTATTTTTATTGTTAATAATAATTGTTTACTTACATGTATGTGTGCACATCAGCAAAAATGGCTATGGTTCTTCGATTTTTAAAAATATTCCCAGACGACTTCCGTTAGTGCCCGAGGGGGCTATAGACCCCCACTAATTAACTCATTAACGGCTTTGCCGCTCTTATATTTTTATTGTTTATTTTTTTGGTAATAAAAGAAGCGCATTTAAAAGTCAGACAATTACAAAAAATGTCGACGAAAAAAGCCCAAGCGTAAAGCGACCAGCGCGAAATTAAATTTTTGGAATCCTGGGACCCGTCCCATCCCCCCCCTCACTTGGTCACTTAAGTGTTAAGTTAAACCACCGTAAGTTATAGCTGTCAACATGATGTATTTTTCAACGGCATCGAAATACCGACCCTCCAAATTTGTTACCTTTAAGGGCATACAGACGTTTTTTTGCTCAAGATTAGCTCAGAGGGCAGAGTACTGAACTAGTAAAATGCTGGATGGTCAGTGAATTGTATTTATGATAACAGTGGGCAGAAGCCTAAAATCCTACAGGTTAAAATAATTTGTTATACGTAATTTACTACCTTGGTTATGATTTTACTTTTCATGAACATATTGTAGGCAGGGGTGAATATTCAATGCTGTGAATATAATTTAGGGGATTAAAAATAAATCAAACGGAGGATAAAATACGTAGCGTAATGGCAACACACTTTTATAAAACGTAACATTTAAAGAGTTAAAAAGATCCAACAATACGATCAAACATAACAATAATAGACTCATTCAATAAAAATATAGTGGCTCGGGAAGCAGGAGTAACGATAAACAACACTTTTAAGAATATCAACATAATTTTGCTGATGGTATCATTCCAAATTATTATGAAAGCATTTGATAAAAAAAATAGTCTTTGAATCCAATCATTTTAGCCATTATATTAATTTTGTTGTTGCATTTGAATTCCTCCTTTTAGGATAGGTTTTATAGAAACTGGAAATTCATAACATTATTTGCTTTATGATAAAATTTATAGCAGAATGTCACGCTATGACTGCTCAACAACGGAAGAGCTATTTGAAATTGCATAGTAAGTGCTTCTTCCTGTGCCTACACCCACTTACAAGTTCATTCATATTGTTCATTGAAGACATGAGGCTTATGTGTAATAAAACAATCAGCCAAACAAAGATTACATCTCTACCTGTTTTTGGAATAGGCTGCACTTTGCAAATATTTTCCATTTTAAAGAGTACGAAGTATTACTGTCATTTAAAGTCCAAATGTACTGGCTGAGAGTTGTGGCATTTTTTAAGGAACTGATGTGTCCCATAATATCTGGTTGCCATTACAAAACATATTGTGGCAATGGTATAAAGTTAATGTACAGAATTGATTTACTGGAAAGGGACGAATTCAGTTCTACAATGGTCTGTTAATGATAAGAGACTAATGCCATAGTTGGCCGGGATGTCAAGTAATTCATAATCCGCGTTGCACTAATCTCCTAATACGAGTTTGCAGGACGGATTTAGGGGGTCGCATCCGGCGCGCGCCCTGTCGATGTATAAAAATGTTTTTTTTTTACGCACAGGGCGCCCTGTAGATCTCAGAGAATGACGGTACATGGCGTGTAGATGTAGAATAATGACTTTGTGTGGACGCTCAGGCCGCTCAGGCCCCCTCCGCTGTCCGCTCTTAAGACTTTCGAACCGACTAGACTGGACTGCGATTTGCACGGTAAGTAGGGTTACCTGGTGGCCCCTTGTCTTCTTTTACCTGTGGCGATCAAAATAATTCCTCTTACCTCTCACGGTGAATGTACAGATCTAAAACTTTTAGAAAGGTCTCACTTATTTTGAGGTCTAATATAATGTAGGTCTTTACCGATGCGATTGACTTCCTGTCTCCTCTAAAGCCCCACGACAGATAAACAATACAAAAAAGAAATGAGAAAAATCTTCACTCGCAATGGACAGAAAATCTCTATCGAAGCCAACAAAAAATCAGTTGATTTCCTGGACATTACAATGGACCTTGGATCTGATACCCACAAACCATATATGAAGCCGAGCAATACCATGTATGTACACAATGAAAGCAACATCCCCCCTCCGTAATAAAGAACATTCCAGCAAAAATAATAGACTTCCCAACATATCTTCTGATGAAGCACTTCAAAAAGTGGATACAACTCCAGTACAACCCTCCAATACACAGGACAACGCATAACAGCAATGACCAGCAGAACAGCAGAAAACGCAACAGAAAACGGAATAATAACATGGTACAACCCCCGTACAGTAACACTCTTACTACTACTGTGGGTAGAAAGTTTCTCTATCTACTTGATAAATGTTTTCCCTCGGACATGAACTTTACCAAATTCTTATTCGAGGCACCATCTTAATAAGTTACAGTTGTATGCCAAACATGGAACAAATGGACATAAATCTATCCTGGGATCTGGAAAATCCACACCACCATCGGGCTGTTAGTGCAGTTACATACACACACCACACACGAATACCATGATGTAGCAGAATCCATAGAGAAAAGAATGAAGTTTCACTGATGGGAAGAGGGAATAGAAAGCACCAATGCAAGCGGTATATAGTCAAAGATAAGAGGATAAGCAATGCCCGTGAGGCATCAAGAGTATTATTATACAATCATAAAGTTGAGAACGGATTACCTTAATGACTTCTTACAGGCTGTTCTAGCTACTTTGAAAATGTGATGCGTATAGATAAATAGGGAGGGAGAAACTCAAAGAAAAGTCGCAATTGCAACTTCAGTTTTCCTGGAAAGAAAAAAATAATCATAATCGCTAATACTTGTATCTCGGATCCAGTGTGGGAAATTTCTTGTGAAATAATTTGTACTTTCTCTAATTAGCAACCGTTGTAAAAACTGTAAAATTACAACTACAAGAACAAATATCTATATTTCAGATGCCACTATAAACATCTCCGGCTTATGTGATGCTTGTAAACATTTCGAAGGTTTTATTGGACAAACAAGTACAAGAAACCCCAAAATCTGCGACCTTTGCACTTCGAGATTGACGCTTTTTACACTAATATAAGACACAGACCGGTGACTGTACTGATGTGAGGGGTGAGATGTGAGTTATCTGTGGGTTTATATGGGAGCGGTTGCAATCTGGACCATTATTGAGCATGGCCTTTGATCATATTTATTCTCTTGCTAGTATTTAGCACTCCTCTTTTGTTATTTGGTTATCGAGATAAATGACAAACAAGGTCAATGCCATTTACCTCTATTGATCCCTGAATGTTAGAAAATATGTTAGAGAGTGCAAATATTTTTTTGTTTGCAGCCTTTGAGGAAAAGGGTGAACAATTTGCAGCCCGTTTTTAAAGAAATCGGAGCAATGTTAAAGATTTACCCTTGGTGATGACCTTTGACATTTGACGATTTTGACCATTTACAGCAATCCAAGCATTTGTGTTTTTTTTAGGCCCTAGTATTATTGATTTACTCCCTCCGGGATTCCACCCACACTTTCACGAGGGACCCTTCGCTGCCATTTGTGTTATCACCTTCATAGAAGAACAAATCCATTGCGAAATGAACCCCTGCTCTCCATGGCACGGAATTGCCCCAGATGACCCAACCTCAGGATAAGAGTAATATACATGCAATTTGGTACTATAGTGGTGTTTTTGTTTTTGAGAGAAACTGGCATCATGGCTATGCCCATGTTAGCCATTTCTCATATTTTGTTTACTTGTTAAAGTGATATAGTAGCCCTTTATTTTGATTATGTTTGGACCAGAGTTTGTGACAGAAGAGGTTTAAATACAACATTTCAATCTTTCTTCGTTTATAGAGTGTTCCCATTTTGTAATTTTATGTAACACATATTGACGATAGTGTCGGAATATTTTGTCAAAAACAATAGTCTGGAGAAGGTAGAGTATTTTAATATAGCGTATATTAATTATAGAACATTCATTAATGTCATGTCGTGATCCACAACTCGTCCCACGACCAAGGCAAATAAGATTTTTATATCATCTGATCCGTTATCCTTATTAATGCATGTGTGCTTAATCTTAGGTTCAATTCGGTCGTATCTGTAAACTTTCCCATTCTATTTTTCCGTCGTAACAGACCGACACACATGGGCCCTGTTTGTTTTAAGCTTTTGGGCTTATAACCCCAGACCGCAGGTCGGAATCAACTGATTTTTTTTGGCTCATCATAAACTGCACCTTTCACATTTTATACTTTACAATTTTAAAACAGATTCCGATTTGCATCATGACGTCACTCTTGATTATATTATTAGCCCTTTCGGACTTACACCTGTATAAACACCTATCGGCTCCTCTACCAACCCTGCCATGATAGCTTAGTTGGCAAGAGCGTCGTGCCGGTACTACGGAGGTCGCGGTTCGTGTCCGACCAAGAGCATATTTTTTCTACACTCATTGCGCTGGCCATTTCCAGGGAAAATTAACAATTATTCGTTTGCTGTATAAGTAGTTTTAAAAATTCAATGCTAATCATTGTGGAGCTAATAGGATAAATAAGGAACTTCTTTAAATGTGTGCTATAAGCAGCGGGGAAACGGGTACCGACCATTGTAGTCAATGACCCTTGACATTATTTTGGCACAATATCACGTAACTGAAGCATAGTAGATAGTGCAACCATCCTTATTTTAATCATTTTAGCCAGGCGAATGAACTGTTCATTTCTTCACCAAATCGAGAGCGATTTTAAATTTTGACCATATGCAAACTAAATCGACTTTTTAAGATTTATTTTTGTCATTGGACTGAAAGAGTAGGCTGTTAGATAATACAAACTATACCGTTTTGCAAAAAAAACCTTATGACCCTTGGTGTGCCTTTCAACACGATTGGATCCTTTAAAAGAATGACCCTTTAATAGTTCTGAATAGTTCTTTAATTCCCCCTGCTTAGTTACAGCTAACCTGCCAGAAATGCTATCATACATCTATGTGTGTGGGCCACTGAGACTGGATAGTCAGTAGTATCGTTTTGACCACCTTGAGGATACCATTTGCGAAAACTATTCCGAAAGGCCTAAGACTTATTGTATTGATTCATCGCCATAACATTTACTGGTTTGGTTCTTTTTCTTCTTCTTCTTCTCTTATTCTCTTTCTTTTCCCCTTCTCTCTTCTCTCTGTCCTTTTTCATAAACGAACCATGTCGTCGGCCCGCGTCACATAGTGACGTACTCGCCATTTTGGACTTTTTGGAGGAAATTTGGGGCATATACGTTTGTTTTGTACTATTCTACATATTCACGAAATTTTAAGCCTCAAAGTGGCTTATTAGTAAATATAATTAATAATTATGAAGATTATTTACAAAACGGTTAAATTGTCCGCCTCACATAACGACGTATTTGTTGAAAAATCAATACTGCGCAGGCCCATAGCTCGTATCTGCATTTGCACTTCACGGTAGTTAGAATTGGATTTTGTCGTTTTACATAGTGAAATAGTTATATAACATCATCTTTTCGCATATCTAAATAATTGGAAGACTGATAGTTAAGATATTTGAAAAATTTAATTATTTCGTCCGAGAGTTTTACAGGGTTTTTAATTGATATATAGTTTTAATTAACCGTATGGGGAAAATTAAAAAATCGCAAACTCTTAAAAACCGGTTTTTTTTTTCGAATGCGTATTTTACAAATAGTCCTATGTGACGCGGCCGCCGATGTCGTCCTTCAACAAGCTTACAACGCGAGCAAGAAAGCAGTGACAAAAATATAATTAGGATGATGTCAAACACTAGTTATTTACATTTTCTTCTCAGCCAATTACGGGCGCGTTGCCCATTGATAGGAAGTGGCATATAAACAATAAGCACGCCAAAACCGGTGAAATGATCACCAATGTTGCCAAAATCCACATTTGGTTAGCCAAAGGAGACTTTGCTAATCGGCCCGCGACTGCAAAGGCCAAAGCGAAAAATGCGGCGAATTTTGTTATCTTCAACTTTCAATAGACGATATTGTAAAAAAAAGTAGAGACGACATAGATTTGAAAAAGTTGTTTTAAGCTGTTCTTACACACACAATGATTCATTGCTAAACAAGCATAGAATCAATTAAGAACACGCCCGTAGGGTCAGGGGCAGCCGTGTATGAAGGGTGACCAATGGCTTCTGTCAATCAGTTGCGATACAATAAAACGAAAAGAAAGAAAGCGAATGAGCACCTACTGGAAGCGAAAATTTCTACTGTGTTAACTTTCGTGTATCACAGTATTGTTACGTTGTATGTATTGTATATATTATACGCCTAAGTCTTGAAGGTTTATATTGATTTAAATCCCAACATCCCCAACAATCCCTCGCTAGTCTAAGCTGTTAAGAATGCTTCTTCATAAATCTCCTCGGTGAAGGTCGAACGCCCCACTGGCTCAATTTGAGAATGTAATTTGGATCTTGTTTGTGTTCAAGTGAAATTGATCGAGTCCAAAAATTACTCAAAAGTTTGGTTTAAATGCTCCCTACCTTCAAGTTTGCGAGCGTTCTATGTTTTCGGGCAACTTTTTTTTTCGCGCGTCTTCCCTCGAATTGGACGGATCATGTTTTTGGCAACCCTGCAATGTGTGTGCATAGGCACGAGGTTATTAACGACGCGGTGACCGGCTGGGTTATTAACATATTAATGAAATTGCCTAGGTACCCTATGGGTAAAGTGTTCAGATTGTTGTGGGGAAAAAATGTGGCTCGAATCTCTTCAGAAGGGTCGAATGCCACTACCTGAGCAATACTTTCCGTGATGAAGATGCCGTGCCCTAGTAATAGGCCCCACATGCAGGCCCTGTAGGACATTACGTTCAAATTAAAGATTTTGGAAGCTGCAGGTACTACCATATTAGGGATTTTTTACAAAAGTGTAATATTTTTGTATCAATAGAAAGATAACAATGTAATTTTACATTCTATAAAGATACATATCCAAACAGGCTTCGCTGGGAGTAATGACTTCACAAAGTCTGAGTTACGTGGCATTTTCCCTATACCATTTGGTGTGCTGTAGAGCGTGCCTTTTCAACATCCCTTTCTATGGAGGATGTTCCGTCAACGTGTTGTAATTCCTGTCAATCGTTGAAATCATCTTTTTTCTCATTGCTATTATGATCTGCATCATTTAAGTTCTCTACATTGTTCACCTATATTGTGTGGTTGTATAATGCATTATTTTCATATCATGAATTCTCTATGCAGATGACAATGCCTGGTTATCCGCGACTGCATAAAGTTAATTAATCTTTTCTTAAATTATTTTGTTCGCATTTTTAGAGTATATTTTTCTTGTAAATAAATCGTGATGGCCTTCAGGCTCTTTGTGCCTGATGGTATAGTGTGTCTAATGATTTACCGTGCTTTTTTTCAGTACTTCTGTTGATCTAGCTTCATGTAAACAGGATTATGAATCTAGGCTTAAGATAAATGTGCTCCTGTTCAAAAAAGGGACCGGCATACTCCTAGTTTTCGATGAAAGTTCAACAACCCGATTGATCATCTTTTTTGTTGCGACCAATTAGACTCAATGTTGGCTAACTTAGAGACAGAGTGTTGAGGTCCACCACAAGCTTTCTCATTTTGACATAGATTTTCGTGGCAAAAAGGTTGTTAACCCTTGGTTTTTACAAGTTTGTTGATACTTCATGAGGTAGACCAATTTGCTCCTCTTTTCATTATCAATCACCTCCAATTATTTTCCGTTTTCGCATCTATTTTTTTTCACTTTTCACATTTTCCACTCTTCTCCATTACTTTTCTGATTTTTGGCATCTTTCTAGCATCTGATTCCTTTTTTCATCTTTCTGTATATGTTTTGGCTTGTTAGATAGTCTCCAAACACAGTTGAAAGTTGTAAGCTGCTTTGAAATTGATAGTTTAAAGGTGCAATGAGAGATCCAAGGCATCCAGCATTGATGGTAAGTGATTTTCACATAGATCAGACACTCAATTGATTTGCTCACCGTTTATTTTCCTACAGAAAATTGTCTTAAAAGAGAAAAATTGATTTTGATATCTTATTTTCATATAACAACAGACTTCTTTCGTATTTGCTCCAATAACAAAAATAGACATTTCACAATTTTTGTACCAAACAAGATTACTACTACCCGCCTTGAGATCCGAGAGGATATTTTCTTATTAAAATTTTTACCTCGGGTAAAATGAGGGCTTTCTATGGCACGCTAGAGTGGGGCATAAAACACTGTTGACACAACCGCGTCGAGTTTGACCTAACTGTGTCGAGTTCAGTCATCATTAGACGTATTACGTCCCTGTTTCCCCTATTCACTGTGTACACAGTGGCATTTAATAGGCCTATGCCTGTCCATGCGACTGCTGTGCGAAGGCCTAGGACATGAGAAAACTCACGTCTTTGCGAGAAAGCTCAAGGGATTTTCTTGGTAAAGCTCGAATTGTAGAATATATTATCATAATAACATATGTGATGGTATTATGATAGAACATTCAGAAAATCCGAAAATGGTTAATTTATAAAGAGTGGTATTTTGGGTATGGGTATAAGCTAACTCTATGGCACAATCACCAGTGATTGTCTGGGGCGTAGTGAAAGGGCGCCCTGGACAAACGGTATAACCTATACTTTTTCTTAGAAGCTGACACCCAAGATAATCTTCTTCTCTATATGGTTATGTAATTTGGTGGACATACGGTGCTGAAAAAAGATCCGAAACGACCAATTTCTCACAAGGCTTCAACATTGTAAAAACATGCCTTCTCGCCAATGTTCATGCCCACAGTGTGTGAGTACTCGCTCATCCATAGCATGTCATTGATCAAGGATTGGATGGTGGCCGTGTGAAGCGGGAATCATTTACATACGATCACACTTATGACAATGGATTCATTTCACAATGATTGGTTTGGTGAGCAAAAGGTCGATGGGAGGCCCGTTTACAGTGTACACTAACTGCACTAGGTTTTGACCAACCGCTGCGATTTACAGACATATCACCTTTAATTACTTAATTACTTAATATTCTTATATTGTATATAATCTAAAAGTACATTTGTTTGTAATATTTTACATGTTTAACCTGCTGTTGACAAGATTGGAGATAGCTTGAGAAAGTTTGTGGATTTACCTGTCCAAAACATCTATGTTAGATTGTCAGTGAAATTACTTCAGGTTTGGCGCATTTGGGACGCGGGTCAAACACCCCAAGCAAGAAAATACCATAATCTAATAAGACATTTGTGGCAAATTTCAAGCTTTAATTTAGATTTTTGTGGGTGACCTCACACTTGGTAAAAACGGCAAACCAGACTATGTAAATGTGTGAACAAGACCAAGTGTCCTAACAGCTCTTGTTTTTCCTTCAGCAGACAACAATTCGTCTTAATTGATTTGTGAGTCGCGACTAACGTACGTAATGGAAAACATTCTTGTGAAATTCTACAGCAAACCCATATACTGTTACCAGTGATCAAAAGTTAGAACATTTAACTTCATCACCACATTGCGGAGATAAAATTAGACGACCTATTTGACATCTGTCTCGTGAGTACCCTTAGTGGCTTTAGGGTTGGGACTGGTTGGGCTCAACCCCGGGCTCAACCGCGCGTATACAATTATAGTACACGTATGCTCTGATGTAATAAGAGCAACACCACTTCCGCTGCTTCTTACTGCATATGTTGTTGCTCCTACTACTGTCGCCGCCGCTGCTGCTTTAGTACTAATGGTGCTGCTGCACGATACACTAGTACTACTATATACTACTACTTTCTACTACTGCTACTGCTACTTCTACTACTTCTACTGGCTGCCGCTACGCTACTACAACTACCTACACTAATCTACTAAAAGCCTACTTTACCTTACTTCGACTAATATACTAAGGTATCATTCATCCCCGCTACCATGTTTGTCCAATTAAAGCATTTCGCGTTGGCCGCGTCACATACGACGTATTTGCAAAATCAATTCGATGTCAAAAACGACCTTTGACAGATATTGCGATTTTAATTTCCCCCACACTGTTATTAAACCATATATTAGTGGGAAATCACCGAAATAAGTCAACTATATTTAAAAAGGTGCTTGTTCCGATAATCTTAGAACCCCCCTGGATTTTTTTACCCGGAATAGTATCAATTTTGATATCAAATGAAAGGCCGTAGTTTTCTCACCTGTTGTCCTGAATTCCATCTTCCAAATCTCATTTCTTTCTCAATACATAGAAAAAACCTACGTTTTAATGGTTAACCATCAATATTAGCAACAGTATTGCATCGTGCGTTGCACTATACATATCGCGTATGGTATCAAAACCGAAAACTTTTTTTCTCCCACGGTACGTGGATGGTCAGTTTTACCTTTATTTATATAGGCGGGCGAAAACAATATGTTCATTAAATACGTCACTATGTGAACACGACAAATAGCAATTTCACGTGTAAATAACAATACGTTCACGCAAATACGTCGTTATGTGACGCGTTTGCGCAAATACGGCCCTATGTGAAACTACGAAAAAAACCCAAAAATATTATTTTTCTTTTCCCAACGTCATTTTCACAGCGCCCCCTTTGAGGTTGCGCCCTCGTCCCCTCCCCCCCCCCCCCCAACCACCCCACCCCAGCTACGCCACGCCTGTGGGCCTACTCAGTATAGCTTTTCAACAAATACATCGTTATGTGATGCGGACAATTTAACGTTGTGTAAATACGTCATAACTAGTTAATTTATATTCTACTAATTAAGGCACTTTGATGTTTAACATTTGGTGAATATGTGGAGTAGAACAAAGCAAACGTATATGCCTAATTTCTCCAAAAAGTCAAAAATGTCGAATACGTCATGTGACGCGGCCGACGATATATTTGTCAACATTATTTTTAGGCAATCTTGGTATATTTGCAATGGTAAAGTGTGTACACTGAAAAACATAGAGTCTCACCATAAGGATGGCACATTAGATAACTAATTGTTGTTTTGACATTTTATTTAAAAGTTAAGGCAAAGTTTGTAAAAAACTCCCAACATTTTTTTTTTGCCCATTTCTTGTCTTTCATGTGATACCATATAATTTGAAAGTGGTCAAACTTTGAATTAAAATGCTTCCTTATAAAGAAAGATGACACGATTTAATTATATGGAATTGATATCGGGTTAATGACTACCACCCCAGTATCCCACTATAAGTTTCACCCCAATATTCAGCAGTCCGTTCTGATATGAGCGCTAAAAACGTATTTTGAGCAGGCCTCATAAATTCTGTGTAAAATTAATATCGGTCTCTCAACCAATAGTTAATATTGGACCACTTTTTCGTTCATAACATCAAAACCAAACACTTTTAGCTCTAAAATTTCACGAGATAAATGAAAAAATAGTAGCTTTCTTTATAAATAAAAATGTTGACCATTAATCTGGTGTTGGGGGGACGAGGCTATTAGCGATCAGACCATGGACATTTAAATAGCTGGTGTCTTGAAGTGTCCAAATGAAATGGGATAAAAACAAATACTGTGTGTAGCCTATATCTTCGGATTATATACATAATACAATAAGAGAGTGATAGCATTTTAATAATTTGTGGATTGATAATATTACAACTACCACTTCTACTACTACTCCTTCATATTAATAACACGGAAATCAAATATTGTTTTGCTGATTTTTGTAATGTTTGTTATCTCCCTGAAAAGAAAAATGAAATCGCAATCTTTAAAGCGATGGTCAAATAAAGATTTAAATAATTACCATTGTATATGTTGATTGTAAGCTGTTCTAGTGCTTGATTAAAATATAATGACTGCGTTCATATTCAACCTAAGCTCACGTTCATTTGGTTAAATATCTTGTCAACAAATTTTGCCTCCTTCTTTCTGATTCTGTGTGCGAAGATATTTTTAATTGCTCCCATTATAGGAATGCGTAAGATTAGTGTAGTAAGTCTTACAAAAGATTTTATTCGATATTTTGCAGATATCTCCCGGATGTCCCACAACCAGCCTCTAGTGGTGCTGTTCAGTGTAGGTTTGTATGTATCCTTTTTGGTTATTCAGTCTATAACATTGATTATCAATTATTGATTGCATGGGTTGGGATTGAACCAGGATGGGATTTGATACCAGTGCTAACGGCACCAAAACGACAAATGAAACGTGTCTTAGGATGTGAAATGTAATACTATCGTGTCAGGTTTGACGATATTTGATTGGTGCAAAGTGTTACAAAGTGTTTTATCCATATACTTCAACAAAGATGCTACTAAAATTACCTTTACGACTTTACTTCTATCACCATTACTACAGGGTGAGAAAAAATGTAACCCAATTCAACAACTTTAGAAAATTTGTAGGAAAAAAAAAATAAACATTGTCTTAAAACAAGGTTTCTTAGCATAGTGAAAATATGTCACACGGTCACACACAGGTATGGAAAATCACGATTGCCGCGTAGCGATTTGTGATTGGCCATTATTATAATTATCACTACATTATTATTATTATTTTGAAGTTGTCGGAAAAAGTACTATCTGGCTTTAAAGAGGTCGAAAAGGGTATGTCGAAAATGAAACAAGCATAGCACGTATCTTTTTTGTTTCATCAAATGCTTAGGCGATAATGGATTACCTCCAAACCGTGCACAGTTTGCGTCCAAGGGTGATTATGAATGTTCAACACCACCTTTGTGAATTTGAAAGCTCGCTCAAGCTCACAGAAGAGTTTGGATATGCAAATTCGTAGACAAAAAAAAATTTAGTACCATTTTCATATTCGACTAAATGTAAGATTAGTATAATTTGATGAAAAAATAATGTTGCCTCTTGAAGTGTAGGTTGTTTCTTAAATGAATATGTTATTACGGTTTTCATTACACTCCTCAATAAATGATTGCGTTTTCCCGATTTGTTGAGTTGTTATGCCCTTTCCCTACCTCTGGATCCCAAACTGATGGCTAGTGATTAGAAATGATTACTTGGTTGCAGTGTTCGTGATTATATTACTTTCTTTGATGAAGTTATGACGACTACATCTCTTGTTGAGTTTAAGTTTGTCTGAAAAAAAAAAGAAGCTTATGAATGTGTATTATATAAGTTAGACGTTTGAAGGTAGATTACAGGAGGTTCGCGAAATATATCCTTCAAGGTGGACATAGAGTGGAGGACATGGAAGTACTTTCAGATAATACAATGAAGATGGACAAATATGGGAATGGTGACGACAAGGGCACCCTAGGTGGTGTTTTCTCCTTGTATTGTAGAAGACTCTCCCGTTGGTGACTGTTAGCACATTAAATCTGTTTTTCAAGGAACTGTTAGTTGTAACCACTGGAAGAAAGGTTGGATTTCAAAGAATGCATATGGTGATCTTTCTGCGCTTCACTGAAACATGTACGTTTCAACCGCAGCGCCTGCAGCTGACTGTACGCAACATCTTCAAAGTTATGCGGTGGTTGGAAAGAATAAGAAAATCAGTGGGTTTTGAGTAGAACTGAGTGGAATGACCGGCAGAATCTAAGGTGACAACTAGAAATAAATAAACCTGTATGGAAGATGATTCAAACGTAAATCTGGTGCGGTTAAATAATATGGTTATCTAATTAGATGAAATTGGTTTCGTTTTTGGACCAGTTGAAGAAGAGGCCGTCTATAAATCACATCGAAGATTATAGGAAAATGAGTGGATCAAAGCCCGTTCCCTTGGCAGTTCGTGTAACCATCTGTATAGTGAGGTTACTCTCCCCCCAGTTTTTGTTTGTTTGGTATTATGTTTTTTTTTAATTATCATTTGTTTTTACACTACGCCCTTTTTTGGTGTCAAAAGATTAACGAATTGTCATTTGTCATTTAATGATTTGCTCTCCTTTTCAGGCTGAAACAACCACCGGCAAGGTATAGGTAGGGAAAAGGATGATCTTGAAGTGATGTATAGTGGTGGCAGCCACATCCACTTTTGGTCGAGTATGACGTCCGAACGAATCAGATACTTGATATGATATCAATGGAGAGCTATGGGCCTCTTCTTTCCATTGATGCCAGCAATAATACTATTATAGCTTGTCTAGTATGACGTCAGAATGAAGTTATAAAGTTTGCAAGGCACCGACATTTTTGTTAACTTTCCATATATCCATATTATATAATAGGCGAAAATTAAAATTTTCACCAAAAGAAAGTTAGGAATATAAGCCCTATGCGGTATTTGGTTTTACATGGTAGCAAATGACTACATGAAAGAGTTATAGTACCATACTAATGTTCGCAAGTCAGAGTCAAAGATTATTCTACTAATGAAGCGATTCAATGTTGTTTCTTATTTTTGGGAGGGTGTAGATGAAGGTCAAACATATGGTTATTTAGGGTAAGACTTATTTTCATGAGCCGCAAGGTTGGTAGGTGCATTTGGATGAATATAAAAGCGCTAATTTACAAGCGTGGAAACCATCCAGAGGATGATTTAAGTTAGACCCAAAGCTGGACCCAAAATGCAATTTGAATCACCAAATTACGTCATAAAAGTACCACATACTTCCTCACACTCCTACTCTATGTACAAAGAAAAGTGTTTTCTAAATCAATATCGAGACCTTGTGATTGGCATCTTTGCTATGTATTTTTGCTGAAATTACTAAATGCCCTACCTTTTCTATTTCGTAAAATGTCTACTCTCTTTAACACCCCTTCAAATTGAATACCGGTTATTTTAATTGCGTATACTGGAGGTATTCATTTGGTGGTTACTTTTTTGTACGATTTAAGTGGGCCTGTTAATTAGTGTGAGAATCGTCACCTGTTTACAATGCTTTGTTCAACGGGAAGTGAATAACACGTAACACAACATTCGACAAGTGGACATAATCAATACCAGCTATTGCGTCAACCAAACTTACAATTACTTTCTGGGGACATTGTGGAAGCTTTCAGAACAACTACGATGTTTATTTCCATCAAATCACGCACAGTATACTTTGCATCACAGTATGACTGAAAGGAAGTCTGCATAGGCATTGTTAAAGATACAAAAATCTAACAGCAATTACCGCCAGGCATTGCAATGAAATTTAATGGAACCTAAAACCTACGATGTAATTATTTGTTAGTTGATATGATCCAAGTTTTATGACGACGTCATACCCAAAGTGTTTCAATGACGTCATATCATTAGTTTGCCTCTTGTTAATTCAAGAAGTTCTGAGCCTGAGTCTGTTATGTCTCTTCTTCCATTTAGTTCTTTTCTAATAATAAATGGCATTCCCATGGTTTTATTGCACTGCTAGTTGCATGTGTCCTTCTGTCTTTTCATGCTTTTTTTTGGTCTGTCTGTCTGTCTGTCTGTCTGTCTGCCTATCTGTCTACTCGCATTTGCGCAATTCAATTTTTACCCCTAAGCTTTGTTAAATATGTATTGGCCCAATATGCAATAGAGGCACAAAACACTTCTTATACTAAATAAATTTATTAACAATCAAACAGGCAACCAAACCCATGTTCGCTCGCTGTGTCTTGCAAAAACAACCACCAAGACCCCGTCTCGACAAACGTTTTTAAAGAAAATAAAGTCATTTCGCGCCAACATCGCACTGCTCTACATGTAATAGCTTCTTGATGCTGTAATCGTAGTAATACCATCAGCCTGGCCTCAATAACGAGCTTTAGTACCAAATAATTGAGTCAGTTTTGTGATCAAACTGAACATCGTATCTTATTATATCAACAGGCTTGTTAAGCTAGCTAGCACCTGTAGAGCAAAGGAGTACTTAGATGACATTTTACTCAACACGCTCTGGTGGTTTTACACAATTTTGTGCACAACCGTATTGTACCGCCATGGAAACCCAGGTGACCTTAATTGCTACGAAAATGCTAAATTAGTATTCCCAGGGAATTTGCTTTTGTATTTTCAAGTCATCTTTGTTGCATAATTTTAACATTTTGTTAAGACACTCCTTTTTACTGAAAGACGTTTAAGGTGCAAAGTTGAATCATCACTCTCCCTTATACATTTTGCGTTTTCATGGTAAAATAATTGCAAATTGTGATGGTCTTATTCCTGACAAGTCGTATGTGGACAATCATATCATTGGTATTGCTGTCATTGGTCATTGCATTTTATGCTATAGATATTGACGTATGTTGTTATATGGCTTTCTGAAGCTGTATCCAATTCTCATAGAGTGAGAGTGCTCCACTGAAAGTGCGGAAGTAACCTATTCATGAAAAGTGTTTCGTTCTTTTTTGATGATAAATATGAGCCATTTCAAATAAGGACCCTCAATTATGCTTGGTGACACATTTCAGGTTACAGAGATTGAATGGAGATAACCCGGAGCAAAGAAGGGTTATTGAATATTGAACCACGCTACAGTGACTGTCCTTTTTGGTTAAATTGCAACATCATAATACAGTATTTTGTCACCAAGCACTGGAGTTGTAATTTCTATGCAGCTTATACCCGATCACGGCAAATCTAGTAATTTGTTTCCTGCAATGGGCGTCCCCGAGCTCCATTTTCTTACTGCCTTGCGCGCCACTCAAAGTGTTGACAATTGTTTTCTATGTCTGCTACGAGTGTAAATAATGCCCTTTCACGTTCGTCTCATAATTTGATTTCAGTAAATGGTAGAATTTGGACATCTAATTTGAAGTAAGGGCCTGATAATTCCAAATGTCGTAGGCAAATACACATCTATTCTTGAGACTTATGTGATTGATTATGTCTTTTAGGGGATCCAAAATTAAAATACATAATGGAATAACTTTATGTTCTAGAGTCTCGCGCGATTGGTATGCCTTGGACACACTACTTATTTTATACAGTATTTTCTATGGACCTCTGACAAATCAAGGACAAAACAAAGGCCATGAGTCAAGGGTCAAGTAAAACTAGTAATTCACAAACTTAGTACCATAATCGTATCATAATATCGTACGTAATTAAAAAAATACTTTGGAGACTATAGAGTAATATGAAAGTACTGTGACGCCTAAGAGTCGAGTGAAATGTAAGAAGACTATAAGACACGTAATGCCAATACCGTGTTCGATTGTTTCTGTCCAGTTAAGTGAAGCAATTACCACTTTGCAATAGTTTTTTCTGTGAACCACGTGCTTTCACTTTCGTTTCAAGATTAGAAACATGCCTTTTATGGAAGTGTATCTGTCTGTATAAAAGCATTTGATAATTGTGCCATAAATCATTTTAATATTCAAACTTTACCAACGCTAAGATTTACCGAGAATAAGATATCCCTAATGAAGTACTTAAATATCAGAGAAAGCATTTCGATGTACACTTAACAGTAATCAATATGAAAGATCAGAATTTCCTTTCTAAATATAACGAAGTGTAAATGAACTTCCATCAAAATAATTTTTTCTGAGAAAAACAATCTAGAAAATGCATCATTAATTTAGTGTAATCTTCTTTAACTTAGCGTTTGAATTTAAATATATACAGTAATTAAATAATTAAAAGAAATAATAGGTCTTTGCCATGTTCTTGACATTTTAAAAGAGGATAATGACTAAACTACTTAATATACATACATAAACACACTGATATACTGATATATATATATATATATTATATATATATATATATATATATATATATATATATATATTATATATATATATATATATATATATATATATATATATATATTATATAGGTAAATTAATATATTAATATGAATAATATAAATTAATATATCAATACAAAATCAATAAATCACATAGTATTATAAGTAGAAACTGCTGCATACATAGTTTTCGATAAACACATAAAAAGGAATAAATAAACCTGGGAAACAAACATTTGCTTAGTTAATATGCAGGAAAACATAAATGGTCCGTAATTTGTTTCTCACCTTTGCTCTCTCTCCCTCTCGCCCCCTCAGCTTTTTCTGTTTTGCTATGTCCACAGTCAGACGCCGCAATCCCAAAGGACCCAACACTTAGGTTAAACAGGTGTTATATCCAAGTTTGGATATCTTCCGTTTAAGTATCAAATTGCCGTTCTTTTCTATTCTTTCAGCAGTATACAAATGTCCACTATAAAAATCCTTTATGTTTATACTTTTGCTATTAAATTCCCGACGATTGTTTTTAACCATATAAAACAGGATAGTGGTTGATTACCAAAAAGAATAGAACAAGGTGATGGTATGCGTTCAATGAATAGTGTTGTGCTTCAAAACGGCTACTCATATCAAAGGCAACTACCACAACCTACGCAAGCTAACTTTGGCGAGACCATTCCATTTCATATCAGGTGTGCGTATATGGCTATGGCTATTTTTACATCAATGGAATCTAGTTAAAAGGCTATAGTAATTTAAGTACTACATCCTTGTAAGAAACATAAAATTATTGATACAAGAACAACTTTCATAAACGTTTTTTTTCTTTACAGCGTTAATTGAATAATAATTACTCATTTATAATATAGTGTTTTTAATTATTAAGCAATAAACAATACACATAATTGAAACACATTTTAGATATTTACCCAAATGATAGGAATTTTTAACCTTCTAGTTAGTAGTCTTTACTGATCAAAGTCCGACATTGGGCAACCATCATATTTTAAAACAGTTTTGATTTATGGATTGTGATTGTTTGTCCGCGTATTTCCAAAGGATTATGTTTCAATTAGCTTTTATTTGAATAACCTCATTTCTATTTTTAAACTAAACAATTGAGTCGCAAATGTCCTCGCATACGTTAACCGTTGAAGTTTCGTTTTGGGAGTATACTCTGTTATTCGCCCATAGTACTTCTAGAATCAAAAATCTCTTAGCCAGTCTCACAGTCTCATAATAATTTGTGATGTTTTTGGTTTAGTTTTGATTTTTTTGGTCTGTTAGTCTATTTTTTTGGTTATTGTTGTTTGATTTTTTAGTTCAATGTGTAGTGCATCCCAGAATATATAACCGCCATATGCCGTATAACCTTAGTGAAGTACGGGTAAACAAAGACAAAAACTGCGACAACAAAAGATAAACACAATAGCTACGACAAGACACGACAGGTTTAATTGGTAATTTATCTAGAACAAACATTTGCTTGATTATTTTAAGGTTGACAGTATTTGTGTCCATCAAATTTGGTTCGACCACGAGCGTTTATTTTTGGTGCTAATTTGCCATGACTTTGACAGTAGAATCACACTGACAAAGCAATTGACTTCGAGCCCAAGGCTTTCTGCAATATACATTGGTTGTGCCATTCTGATTTACCCGCTAGCTGTGACGTCATTGATTTTGGTGTAAATGGGACTACACTTTTTGTCTCATGTTTTGCTGGTGTCTGGAAGCCATCAAAATGGTGCGATTAGGTAAATGTAGTTTGTATTTCCTAATTCAAAATATATTCTTATTTCGTCTAAGTTCGCCCCATAGGAGTTATGCAGTGACGTGTTCAGTACTATATAAAATAAATCTCTTGAGGGCTGTATTTTGTATGTCTGATATTGATGTTATTTCATTCCGATTCATTACTTTCTCAAGGTGCAAAACAACATAATTTTACTATAAATGATGATTCCATAAACATTAACAGCAGTTACTTGTGTCAACTATTAATTCATGAAATGGAAAGTGGGTAAGTTGGAATGAAAAAGTATTTTCTCAGTAATTTCGATGTGTTTTAAAATCAACCGTTAATTTCGGAGCGCATTCAAGACAGGTACCGCACAAGGTAAGATGACCATCCTCTATGCCTTAAGCAGTGTACGGGTTGTGAAGGTTGTGATGATTCTTAAGGCTGTAAAGTGGCATGCTCAAGAAAGTGAGTTCTCCCTCCTACCCGTGAGCGTCAATATGTCTTCAAGAGGAGGCCATCATCACACAGTAAATACTATCGGGCATCTGTGAAGTGCAATGGGAATTTAACACTTGGCTACAACGTAATTCAACCTTGATGGAGACGTTCAAAATCGCGACACATCCTACACTTTAAAGAAGACAAATCCTGGTTTAGAACACCTAATACTTCCTCCACCTAATTAACAATACAATCAATTACTACCAAGGCATGGTTAGAGAAAGTGCACGATGTTTCTATTGATACTGCTGAGATGTTGGTAATAGGAGAAAGTTCATATTTTTCTCGTTACCTCTGTGAAAGTTAAGACCCATGCAGGAAAAGTTTCCTTTTGATGTTGTGAACAAAAACGTCTCCAAAATGTGTTCGAACACATTCATTAATTAACACACACCGTCCAATGGGCCAATTTAGTCCGCATTTTTGCTTATACTATCCAAACGGCTGGACCCTTTTAATTAAATCAAAATTTGTAATCAGATGTTTTGGTGATATGCTTCCATGCCACTCTGGGCCGACCAGGTAACCTTGTCAATCAACTAATATTCCTTTATTGACCGTGCGAATCGTGGTCCAGCCGACACTTCGGATTTTTTTCATGTCTAAGTCGCGACACATCCTGCACTCTGATGTAAAGAAGACAAATCCTGGTTTAGAACACCTAATATTTCATCCACCTATCTAACTCTAACTCTTAACCAAGCGTAGATTTGGCGACCGATCATTTAACGTTATTGGTCCTAGGCTGTGGAACAAGCTTCCTGTTAATATTAGAGGCACCTTCCACCAGTGTCTTTAAACGGCTCCTGAAAACATATATACTTATTTCCTGATGTTTAAACATTTGTGAACTTTGTTGGATGTGTTAGTTTTCCTTATTACGTTGTATATTAATTTCGTATTTTAAGTATTTGTTGTAAGGCGCTGTGTTCTCTGTAGAGCGCCATATAAATGCATTTTATTATTATTATTATTATTATTATTATTATTATTGTTATTATTATTATTAACTCCAAAATATAATAATAAATTGAAATTCCGTACTTGAATTGGAAATCGAACCCACGCCCCTTTTTGAAAAATTCGCATGATGATCTGCTCACCCACTATTACCTTTAATCCTACTTGTCCAAATGCAAATCTTATCAAATGTGTTGAACCGTGTACCTAGTAGATAGAAGGACCAACAACACACAAGTTTCAAAGACCCTATCACGTTGCCGCCTTTGTTATTAAATCCCACCATGATCCCATTTACCGGCTTAAAGGTAATGCGATAATCACACTCTCAGCAGGAGGGCTGACTGGCAATCGCTCTTCTTGAATGATATAAGTTGTAATATTGGAAAGAGGAAATTGAAAGATCAGGGAGAATTTCGTTCTGAAATTAATGGAAAACGTCCCAATAGCATGCCATTTCATCATTTAAAATATTGCTTATTAACTCTTGTTTCTACATGAGCAATTTTTTGTAACAACACACCGGAAGAGGGTACCACCCCCTTGAATTTTCTTTATTGAACATCCAATTCTTATAAATTTGGTACCTACAGTATAGCTTAGAGTTTATTCTTTCCATTGGTATCAAAATATGTAGAAACCAATTATGACGTCACCCGGGACGTCACTATGACGTCATAGGGTAATAAAGTATGACAATACTCAATATACGGAAAGAAACATTGATATTTTGCAAATTTACTGGCTCAAAAATAATATTGTAACACTTAAAAACATTTTCCATCATGTAGAGACATTATGACGTCATTATGACATAATGTTAATATGTTGGTAGGGGCCTACTCATTTTTGGTATCAAAGGAAAGAGGAGGACCTGCTATCTATTGCAACTAAAATCAAATGTCTGTGATATTCCTGTGTCGTACTAGCGTGTTGTTATTTCCCTTCCGAAGGGGAGGGGGATAGCCACACCCTATCCATCACTTTGGGATCACCTTTTATCTTTCCTATACCCCGGTAGTTTTTTTTTTGGGGGGGCATGAAACGGAGCATAAAATGTCAATTGGCAATTACATTGCTTTTTAGTAGGGCGAAATTAATTTAAATTTTATAAATTTAATTAGGTATAAAGTATGACATATCACGCTCATATCTCAGATGAAACTGACATTGGAATCAGTTCGACATGGTGTCGGCTATCAAACAGCCACAACGGCAAACAACTTCAACATAACCGGAAGTTAAAATATTACAATTTGGTGGGTTTTCGAGGTAGAATTACACGTATGGGCACGCCTGGGCACCAGTTCAGAAGTTATACTTTTCTCAAGATGCGGAAGTGATCGGAACATTTTCATATTATTTTCACAAAATTTTTAACAATTAACTGGTCACAAAATCACAGAAAATGCAAGCTTATTTTCGACAGACTTGCTCCACAAAGGAATGACGGATTTTGAAGGGGTTTTTGATATTTTCTGAAATAATTTCCCCTCTATTTGGTGACAACAACTTGCCCAAAAACATGGATATTGAGTGTACTATGCACTTTCCAAAAACCCCTACAGTCCGGGGTCACAACATCCGGTTAAAATTTTGTGGACAGCTTTTCCTTAGTAAAGACCGTAGTCACTGCATCGATCGCGGCAAAGAGATATAGATCACAGACGGCCTCGGTGTATTAGACCAGTCAAAATAGAATAAATGAACCCAAAACTAATTGCAAAAGAATCATTCTCTCCAGCATTGTATCGAAAAAAAAACCTTTAAACAACATATTAAAAGTTTACCAAAATCAAAGGAGTGGAACATATATTTTTAAGGGGGTAAGGTTTATACAGGTTTCAAAACATGAAAAGGAACAAAACGCGTCAAAAAGTATCCCAACGTGTTCGTCACTTATCCATGATTAAAAAAGGTATAGTTTGCCCTATCTGCAGGTTGTAGTTCAAAAGTTATGTCTAATGGCACAGGAGCCAAAAATATACTGGTTGCACCATCTATGATATTCGTTGCATAATTGGAACGCAAAATGTAACTGGGGGCTACAGGGTGTAACGTTTAAACAAAGAATCTATTTTACACTTATCAAGTGGGACAAATTGAACAATTTACAACCAGTCGGACCATTCTATGAATTTTACCCCAGGATGACCTTGTGAACTGTTACGTACTATTGTGCTATTGTACTGAAACTATAACTCGCCAATAGGGCAAACTATACCTTTTTTAAACCTTAAGAGTAGCCCAATAAATTGGTACATCATTTAAATCAATTCGACCAATTCTAATTTTTACCCCTGTACAAATATTTCCCCCTTATTTCAACATGTTCCAATAGGTTGATTTTGGTAAACTGTTAATATATTATTTTATATTATTATTATGGTTTCTGTTGCATTTCGTTTTGGGTCAAATCATAAAATAACTGGACTATATGCACATGTATACCAACCCAGAACCGAGTTTCCAGCTTTTGTCGAGATGAATGGGTAATTGAATTATATTTGGTTGTTTTCGCGTTGTTGGTCCTTATCTACTAGGTCCATGGTGTATGCACATGTATACACATCGAGTGCCTAGCTTTTGTCGAGATGAATGGGTAATTGCATTAGGTCCATGGTTGAACCAAATTTAAGATGTAAGATTCCTTTAAACGAAAGTCCAGGTTTCGAAGGTCATAAACATTTAAACTGTATTCAACACTAAAACCGCGAACAAATTTTGCTCGGAAAGCGGGCAATATGTCACTTAGCTTAGTTATTTTAACTACAGGTAAGGGTAGTTTTATTTTACACAAATACCCCTTGATCAAGTATGTCTACCGCCCTTTTCTGTGTAAAACACCCATTAAAAAAAACCAATGTCCATCGAGATTGGAGTTCGCAATGGTATCCCAGCTCAAATTATGACGCTGGATCCAGCTTAAAGTTAGACCTTAAAAATTAGTTATATATTCCCCAAAAGTGTAACTCTATTAGAGCTTGGGTATTACTTTAAGCCTTTTGTAATCACACAATCTTCATTCGCCCCAGTGAAATATTTGAAAATGATCAATCTGGTAAATTTTATTTAAGAATATAAATCCACATAAGAAATTCGTCATTGGTAAATAACCAACCATTAAAAAGGAACAAATGTTACCCTATTCTAGAGTTACAGTAAACAGTTCTATTATGCAATAGTCTTAACTTTTTTTTTCAAATTTCCCGGTTCTGTGTGGTGGTGGGTTACGTTTTAAACATTAAATTTAAAATGTATGTTTTGCAGAATCTTTCACATACAATGTCTTAAATACTTTACACTTCACAATTATCATAATAACCAAAACTTCACCGATACATTCACTTTAATTTATTCTAAAGGCAGAGGGTGGGCGAGGAAGGGAGAAAGAGGACATGAAAACAAGAACCTCACGACAAAAAAATAGAACGAGAGAAAAGAGACAGAGGCTTTAGACGAAGAGGCGCAGTAACAGCAATAATTCTCACATTACTCTCAACAATGAAAGGAACTCATAAATATTTTAGATTTTAATATATTATTTATTACTGCATATGACTTTACTGGAATTTAATACAAAGCGAGTAAATTCAATATTAAATAAAACCTTGATAGCCTATGTTTCCTCCTGAAAATGCGTTGGATATTTGAATACAAAAGTCATCGGATGTTCAGTTTCAGTCGATTATAAGCATGACAAAGCAATATCGCTGCCAAGCATCATGCCATGCATACCAATTCCAAATGATTTGGGGTGTAATGATAAACATATGTAAGCGCCTTGTGCGAGCGTCTACATATTTTGTGTCATTATAACAGTAGAAAATATGGAGGGTTATGTTATATCCTGTTGGTTTAAAGGCAAGGTGAGTCATAATTTTATGCGTACGAGCGCTCATACCCACTCCGCTCACACACATACACGCACGCGCGCTCATGCCCACCCACACATGCACACATGATTTTTTTTTGAAATTCTGGTGAATACCTTTACAAGCACGCCAAAATATAACAAAAGTGTACGCCTTTCTTTTCATCCATGAGTAATCTCATTTTTGTATGTGCGTGTGTGTTGTGTGTGTGTGTGTGTGTGTGTGTGTGTGTGTGTGTGTGTGTGTGTGTGTGTGTGTGAGTGAGTGAGTGAGTGAGTGAGTGAGTGTGTGTTGTGTGTGTGTGTGTGTAGGTGTGTGTGCGTGCGTGTGTGTGTGGTAGGGTGTACTGAAACGTTTTCACTTGTCTATTGTGTTCTGAATTAGCCAGTTCGTGAGTTCGGCTTACCTCTAACATTCACGGCACGGCACGGAGCGTCACGGCACGGCACGGCGCGTCACGAAACGTCACGGATCTGAGAAAAACTCATACAAAGTGCTTTTTTAGCACTTCTGAATCGTCTATGCAACTCTACTTTGGCAGTTCTTATTTTTTATGGGTTTGCAACCCAAAACACTATAAAAAGATAAAAATCTAAATTTTCACCCGACCCTCCATGCAGGATCTGTTAGTGTCCCTTTAAGTTTTCAATTTGCTGTTCTCCATTCAGTAGGCTATATACTTTTATCTCAAACAACTTTCTTTTCCTTTAACCCACTTTACCTTTAGTATGGCCCGGGGGGGGGGGGGGGTACTCAATACACAAGTGGTTATAAGGATGTGCCGCAAACGTGGGTAGCAAAATCAGGCCGCCAGGTGCATTAATGGGTCCCTTTTCTTTGAAAAACGCGGTACTTTGATGGGTCTATTTTTCAAAATTTTCTAAAATTTGCGCCAAAATGGCAAAAATTTCAGCGAATTGTTTGAATTGGGGTACATGGATGGGTCAATTTTCCTTCAAAATTGGTACATAGATGGGTGGCACTTCAAAATTCCCAGGGCATAACCCCAGACCAAAGTGTAGTTGAGGCCTACCCCCCCCCCCCCGGAGTATGAGCAAATGAGAAGAGTAAATTATATATTAATATATAAAAATGTAATCAGATGAGAAGAGACAAAAATGGGTCCAGCAGCAGATCATTCTAGACACTATGATCAGATTTAGGCACAAAATCGTGCAGCAATTGTCATGATAGTGAGTCAGCGCTAGGGTGAGGAGGGTTTTACCTCTTACGCAATCACTCGGTAGGGAGTTCCACATGTTCCAGCAAGGAATGGCCTTGCTTCCTTGATGTAAGGGGCTGTTTGCCATTTCCGCCATTTTCTCTTACGTATACAAAACGTACGTAAGCTTAGGGGGAGGGGGTGTACAAAATTCCTAATTGAAGCCCCCCCCCCCCCCACGTGTATGACAAAATGGCGAATTGAAAGCGCAGGGAAAAACATTTTCGCCATATTTAGTAGGCCCTAAACGTAACTCGGGGAGAGAGGAAGGGTTTTGTACGTAGAGAAAATGGCGAACGGCCCTAAACTAACATGATCCATTTGTGCATGATGTGTATGAATCAGGCGCGTAGCCAGCCCGGTGGTTCTGAGGGGGCAATTTCCCGGTAGGTGCAACAAATGTCCCGATCACAAGCAAAAATTTCCCGGTTGCAGGGCAAAAGAATCCGAAAAAGGGCTGATTTAACATAAATATCAGTGTTTCATTTCCCAATTTCGCATCAAAATAGTTTTCAGAGGGGGCACTCTGCCCCCCTTTGCCCCCACCTGGCTACGCCACTGGTATGAATGTTTATGGTCAAGGTCTTACCGATAATTTGACTCTCAAAATGAAGTAAATTATGTGAAATGTAAGCAAGAAAACATACAAGTATTAAGAATTTGTTGAAAAAAAAATTAACCCGATCTTGTAAAAAACACCTTCCGTGACGTTCCGTGACGCTCCGTGCCGTGCCGTGACGTTCCGTGACGCTCCGGCCTTGCCGTGCCGTGACGCTCCGTGCCGTGCCGTGAGTGTTAGAGGTAAGCCGTTAAGTTCTAATGTTAAAGGTGCATATCGTGATTCCAGCACATTCTGTTTTATTCATGGTTCACTAGATATCCTTGAGAAAAGCTTTTTTGATTCTAAATATGCAAAAACCCTTGTTTGAAAAAAATGGGGGCGCTTCTTTCTGGAAATGTCCTTATGTCTATTTAAATGTAGTTAAGGCACGTTAGGGATATAGGTCAAACTTAACGTCACGTCGATGTACAAAATATGACGCTGACCTCTTTTACAAATTTATTTGGATTTTTCACTGAAACTTATACGTTGAAGCATGGTGAAATGATGAATGAAAATTGAGTCGCCATATTCGAAAATAGGCCCAGAAATTGACCATGTAAACTAGTATATCCCATACCACGTGACCCCATACAGATTTAGTCGAAGGATACTTTTGTTACAGGTCTAGGATGTAGCATAGTTGAAGGTGTATCTGATTGTTTCCAGAGTAGCATCAAATTCTACTTAAGGCATTTGTGATGGCACGATACAGCTATTTTTTATCCATTTCATCCCAGAGTTGTTAATGATACCCTGTTACCTATAAATGCTCTACAGCATCTTGGTGCTTAAAATAGTATATAATACACTTTGTTATGAGTATCTTACCTGTAGAAATGCATAAAAAAGGAGGATCATGAGAGTTCATCTGTCTTAACCTATTGTCAGTGTCACTGTTTATTGTAAAATTTGTATAGTGTCACTGACCCCAGGTCAAGCCTCAGGGCGCCCTCGTCCTGGCATTTATAGTATTGGGGATCTTGTCAAAGCTCGGTTGCATAATGTTGAAAATTGGTCCAATCTAGATCCGTGATTACGTCAATCTAGGTCACTGAATGATGATTTTGTTGCTGTGAAACCTCTTGTGCATGCGCTTTACTAACTTATACGATCGTCAATACGCAATCAGAGGATAAGGTGTGGGAAATATTATGTTGCTTATCCGATTAAGATACAGGAAACTACTTGATGGTATGATAATTACAATTAATCATGTCACCACATATTTCTTTTAAACTGAAATTAAAATATTAATTAAAACAATTATGATTATTTTCCCGGTTTAAGTATTTACATATTCATGTAATAAAACAATAAATAATAACATAAAATTCAGTTACCCCTTTATATGCTGATAGCAATCACTTTGCTTTTTGCCCTATTTCTATCACGCCAATGTACAAAGCAATGGGAAAGTAACACGGCAGACAATGCCACCCTCCCAAAAAATGACATATTAAAAATGACAATTTGTGTTCAATATAGGTAATAGATTGGATTGGACTAATCATCATTTAGAACACACATTTACAACTTTTTCATTCTTCATATATTTTGTGGAAATGGGCCCGTGTTACTTTGTGTTCCCTTTTTTCGAATATGAAAAAAGCTTGTGATACAGCTTGGGGAGATTTCGGAAATTCTGAAATGTGTGTTCATGACGTTCGAGAGACCTCAGGTGGTCAAAATTATATGCGCAATGATAATAGGAAAAATCCGGTATGGTCTCGGCTATCGGAAGCTAAAAACAGATTTTAAATAAGACTTTCCGTTGGTGAGTGTTGGTGTTGTTTTTGTGTTAGTAACGTTGCGCCATGAGTCAATCCCGGAAATTGAGGGTTGAAAAAGTACTCCTAAATAATCGTAGATTATGCGCGATATAATGTGACTAGTGAGATGTACTACTTAGATCATTCCTGAACCCACAGTGTCATCATTGCAAGGTGACATTTAATTTTACTAAGGTGACATAGCAAATATGCATGGCTATTTTCCGGCAGTGGAACCAAGTTTGAATTGGGAAATACAATGGGAGTATTGATTGCTGTCATAATTATATGCGCGGAACCGTGTTTGTGGCGCGGTCAAGCATGGTTTGCATGACACGTACAATGTGCATACAGATTTACTCCATTCGGTTGTGTGTATATTGCAACGCGGTGAATTGCAACTTAGGTCAGTCAGGAATGTACTACACATACGCGAATTGCCGTCGGTGACTACCGTCGGTGACTTGTCACTAGATTCTTTTATACAGGCTTCAATAGAGAGATTTGTTTGTGCTGTGCTAATATTGATGGTTAACCACTAAAGCGGCAGTTTTTTATCTGTATCTTGAGAAAGAAATGGATTTGGAAGCCGAAATTTCAGGATGACAATGAGAAAAATACGGCCTTTCATCTGATATCAAAATTGATACTACTTCCGGGTAAATCAGGGGGTTCCAAAGACGATCGGAACAAGCACCTTTAATCGATCCAGCTTTTTGGATAGGAGAAGCATAAAATGTGCACCATTTTGGGGACAGTATGTGAGCTTCGGGTTTGGTTGGCCTTAAATTTCACTGGGGTAATAAGAAAAATAGATGTTTCTTCCGATACGAATATCTTAATTTTTATGTGTAGAATGGAGCCGAGGACGAATTTGACACGTGTGTTTCAAACCATAAGCCCCGACTTCTGGTTCAAATCCTTTATGATTGAATCAGATAATTTAAAAAAATGGAGTTATCGTCGATACATTAAGGCATTTAAATGTCCATGAAAAGCTTACTTAATTGCAAAGAAGTTATGGCCTTTAAAGGGAATGATTGTGACCGTTTAT
This sequence comes from Ophioderma brevispina, assembly GCA_023653785.1. Lineage (NCBI taxonomy): Eukaryota > Metazoa > Echinodermata > Ophiuroidea > Amphilepidida > Ophiodermatidae > Ophioderma > Ophioderma brevispina. The sequence continues at coordinate 63,132 of JAMKCH010041323.1, forward strand.
ACCATTATATTTTCTTCCACATCTCATTCCGTGAATTAGATCGGTATATTACTCTCATTTACGGAGTTTTCCATTATAACAAGAACTTTATTCAAAATTCATAGCTTAGATGCTTTTCTTAAAATTTGAACTTGCCGTGATCAGGTGATTGCTACTATACAAGGCATGTATGCATCAATGCCTTAGTTGTTTAATTAGTTATAAAGCATAAGTACACACTTGTTTAGGGTGTGGAAATAAAAGAAACGGAAAATTACTTGTCTAGGGTAAGAAAAATAATTTTACTTCTCCAAGATAAGGATTACTTTAATGCTGTCTTCTTATCGCATGCATGGGAAAGTAGTAAAAGTACATTTCACATGATGGATTAAACCGTGAGACAATAACCTAATGTAGGTACCTCTGAAAACTTAAGCTATATCTCAGAATTTCATAGTGGTGTTTGTCTCTATTATAATAGATACTTAATGCACAGAACACAAATATATAGGGGCACAAAAACACAAACAAAAAGTCGAAAGAACACAATAATATAGAACACATAGTCATTTAGACGCAAAACCACAAAGTCATAGAGACAGAAACACACAAGTCATACGATGATTTTAAATATATCATTTTTTCCGTTATTTTATGGTTATCCCGCATTTCAACTGAACAGTTGCTGCCGGTGTGAAAGTAATCATAGTCCGGCAGGTATCATAGTCCGGGCTCCATAGACGACAACGGAATAAAGCGTGAAACTATAATGTTGCGTGAAGAGTCAACTGAATCGATTGCCCTATTGTTCACCATTGTTCCCGGACTGTGAGCCCGGAGGACTATATCTCTTGCCAGACTGGCAACAAATATTTCCTGTGGAATGCTCGTGAAATAAAGGATAACCCGTATAATTCATCGTGTAATGAATGATCACCCGTAATATAATGAGAAGTTTCCTGTAAAAGAAAGAACTTACGGATATAGCCAGAAAGATACAAAACAACGGAGCATCATAAGTTTCCCCTTAATTTTTACGTCAAGGATGCCTTCTGTCACCTGTTATTCAACACCTTTCTGGACCGAATAATGCAAGATGCCCTTGATGTATTTGAGCTTTCGGTTTCCATTCCTGGTCCAGGCTGGTCGTCATATAACATTGGCTTTGCGGATTATATTGACTTGATAATTTTGCACATCACGAACAACTTCAAGGCTTGATGTTTGCAACATCCCACGAACAACTTCAAGACATGATCTTTGCAACATCCCACGATCAACTTCAAGACCTGATCTTCCGCCTGGATAAAGCAGAAGTAGCCTTTGTGATGGAAGTAACTTTGTAATGGAAGTAAACGCTGAAAAGGTAAGATAGTCAGTAGTAGATCCCCTAACTATTGTCCTACCATAAGAAAAATGAACGGCACCTGTGGACTCCTTCAAGTATATTGGTTCATCTATCCTCGAATGGGAAATCAGTGACAGATATCAAAAGCAGAATTGCTATTGCCACAGCTACCCTGTCAAATCTCACTGTCTTGTGAAGACAGAATGATCAGTTTCACAGTGAAATTCAAACTGTTCAACAGCCTTGTTCGGTCAGTACTCTTGTACGGATGCGAAAGTTGGACACTAATGTTCGAATCCGAACGTCGGTTTGAAGCATTTTTTTCAGACAGATAGGCACCATCTCCTATACAATGAACACAAAACTAATGAATTGGTCATCTAACAATAAGAACTTCTGTTCGTCATGTGGTTAGAAGAAAAACACTCTACATTCTGTACGGTTATGCCAATCGCTCCAGGTCCAGAGGTCGCCAGATGAAAAAAGTGGATTGACAACCTGAAAGTGTGGCAAATCTGCAGCCTACCTCACCCTTGTGTCTGAGAAGCCTGCTCTTTCTGACTTTCTGGCACCCCAACGACCTGACGGTCATAGGAAGCAGAAGTAAATTATTTGTTACCACTAATTCTTCCATAAATTTACGGTTATATTTTACAGTATAGGAAGGAATCTAGACAATGCAAACATTTCACAGCACACCTGCTGCTTACAATTGATGTTGTCAAGATGATCCCACGCCCAACAAGGATCCCTCCACAAATTATTTTAATCAATTATTTCTTCTAAATATTTGTAGTAAAAGTTATAGACAGACTGTGCACTATTATCTGGCACTAATATGAGTATCCCAGCTTATGATAACACAAGAGAGTTACGAGGTTAAGAAAACCGGGTGCTTATGCAGATGAGGTAATACAGTGAGAGCGCCCATGCCCAGCTGTGTTCAGGAATGTGGCCGACATCGAGTGGTCTTTGAACTTATGAGTCACATTCCTGAACAGAGCTGTGCATGGGCGCTGTCACTGTATTACCGCATCTGCATAAGCATCCCCCCGGTTTTGTAAACCTCGTAAGTAACACGAAGTGTATGTGCCAACTTTCAGTATAAAACGTTCGATCTTTTTGACCTATTCTTTGGAACTCAATTGATTAACATAAGAAAAAAGATACAAACCTCTTACTCTTAGACATTTCAGTCCTAGCTTTAGTCTACATGTTTTATGGTGAACTCTTTGGCATTTCCAAAATGCTTTTTGGTCATTTACTGTATCCTGTGTTGGCTTTATTTTAATATATAGTGATGCTTGTTTGAAGTTTATTGGATGAAAATAAATCATTGATTGTTGGACGCCTAAAGATTTAAAATGATATAATGTGAGCTATATAATTTAAATTCCAACTAACACTACCATCGAAATTGTTGCCAAAGAGTAGGAGTGGGTAATGCATGCAAAATAGCACATTAAAATGGGCATATTAGACTGAGTGTTTTGAAATAAATCTCTATACAATTCTACAGAAATAAGCTTTGGCAGATATTTTGCGTTTCGTAGACAAAATTTTGATCGTACCTGATGCTGCGATCCCTGTGATCAATACAGGAAGCCATTAATTTCTAGAAAACAGCACAAATAAAGAATTTAATTTGTGACTCTCAATTCACCTCGCCTTTTACAGCAGAAAAAGTGCGTTTATTTATGACGCGGCAGCGTTTACGTTTCCCTTACTGGCTCTTCCACGTTACTCAAATTAATTGGTTGAATTCATGAAATTGGACGAAAATTCCAAAGAAAACTTAATAAAATGCTAGACTCCTATGTTGATAAGGCGCTAGTCCCTGCAAATAATAGCGGCCACTGCCCCTGCGAGGCAACCGTGTTTGGTGATGCGTAAGACGCCCTTTTTCTCCTGCTCATTTAGTGTTCTTACTAATGGAAATTATAAAAAGCACTAAACAACGGAAAAGGTCACACAATCTATTATAACCGCTGGGTAGACATACAAGGGTTATTATAAAAATGGTATTAATCTTCAAACTGTTTTCATTAAAGGTAATCTTTATTTTGAATGAAATATAAACGATAAGTTTGCTTGTATCTACACCTTATTTAACATATGAGTGTTCTTGATATATTCGTTGAACATTTTCTGCCACGCGTTTTAGCTTCATTTCTTTTTCTTTCTTTCTGACTTTTAATCTAGATAAAACCAAACGAAATGCGGTCAGCGTTTCCCTAAGGGCCGGTAGCAGAATGTGCTTGCTATCCTACACAACGGATGTTTATAACTTCGAAACATCTGAGGCCACACGATCTGTGACATCTTTTAATCTGAGTGTAGTACATCTGTTGTTTTAATAGGTGTAGATTATAACTATTTATGAAGGAAACTGAGATAAAAAACAAACACAAACAGATAAGCAAATTAAAATCCAAGATTCTTATGTAAAGTGCTTTTTAAAAGACCACCAATAATACATTAACTGAGGGTAAATACTGCATTGTAAAAAGAATCTTTAAATTAAAAAAAAAACGAACAAACACCAATCATTCAATAAAAGTAATATTTACTAATATAGATAGCGGATTTCAATTCAACTAATTGATGTACGGCGAAAGAGTAAACAAGCCCATCAGGTAAATTATTTATAAAATGTTGACAAAAATGACCTTTGTTATAACCAGACTGGCGACAGTAACATTTTATCTTTGACTTCAACTCTTGCTGTTTCCGTTTTATGCTATGATCCCAAGGATAAAAAATATCCTTACCAAAGGAGGCGAGTCGGGAAATCTACTGCTAATTCCAAAGACGAGTTTTCTGCACTGGTATTGAATTTGTTTAACACACAAGGTCTACTTCCGTTGATGGACAAGTGGGTCAGCGTCCATGGAAACCATTTTCCCAAGAAGTTTTGCATGACAATTATACCACACATTTAGTCATAAGACAATAACAATTAAGCAATAAAATTAGAATTCCACAAAGAAATCCTACAATAATAATAATAATAATAACCATTTTATATATAGCGCTTAATCCCCGTAAACAGGCTCAAAGCGCTGTTGCAATTATTATCGCGCCGCCTTCAAGAAATCGTCACAATCCTTTTGCTTCATCTAGGTGGCTGCTCAAAGACATGCCTTACAAGCGCACACGCCTATCAGCAGTTAGATTGTAATATTCCCCCTAGCAGCTCCCCAGGATTAGCTGGGGTCGACGAGGTAATTGAGATTAAGTATCTTGCCCAGGGACAAAAACACGTTGACCACAGTGGGGCTCGAACTCACGACTGTCAACGGTCTAATGATCACGAGTCCTGCGATTTTCCATTTGGACACACGTGCTCACACAATTAGGGGCAAAACATTCTTTTCAAATTCGGAAAAAGGAAACGCAAATTAACACGCCCTTGTTTCCATATTTGCAATGAAAAAGTGATTAATATGTGTTCTAAAAGGTCCAATCTACCTTTACTAAACACAAATGCTGTCATTTTTAATGTGTCATTATTTTTGGTAGGTGGCATTGTCTGCCGTGTAAACTTTCCCATTGGTTTGTACAGTGGTGTGATAGAGATACGGCAAAATCAAAGTGATCGCAATCAGCATATAAAGGGTTAACTGAATTTTATATTATTATTTATTGTGTAATTACATGAATAAACAGGAAAAATATTCTTAATTACCTGTTTTAATTAATATTTTGCTGACCTCAAGTTGGTTGACAAAAAGGGGGTTCCTAGGGACCCAACGTAATTAACGGGGAAATAGATTTTAATACTTTTTCATGAACAGATGCGTATCCAAAAGTTGCACAATGCGTATCCAAAAGTTGCACAACTACAAAAATATGAGTCGAAAAAATATATCGTTAGTTAAAACTGGCAAAATGCAGTTTGTGGGTCCCTATGAACCCCCCTTCCCCCTTGTCCACTTAAAAAATAGTTGCGTCTTAGTTTTGTTGTGCTTCTTGTTTTTTATCCGAATATGACAATTTGAAATGGTCTAACCTGTTAACCAATATGCTATTAACTCACCTTGAGGACTTGCTTGTCTTCCTCGCCGAAGGAACGTGCTATCATTTTAATAACTCGCCGATGAATTAAGATGAACTGCTTCATGGAGAAATTGACTATTAATTGGAAATCCTCGTATCGGTAACTTGCCCTAATTAACTCGATTTAACTCTCTTTTAAACTCGCCAAATGCGTGTGAAAGCAAAAGTAGAGGTAATAGGTGTAACATTGTCTCTGCTTTAATCGTTATGTTTCATCATTGCCGATAGGTTTGACAATTTGGCAAAGTATGTTTATTAATTGTTTTAGTATCTTGTGCAAAATATGTTTATTAATTATTTTATTATCTATTTTCATCACAATGTATAAAACAAAGTTATAAAGCAGAAAGTAAAATAATGAATATATTGCAATTATATAAATGACGAGAAGCACCTTATTTTACTTGCACTTACAACTGAAATTATTAGCATTAAAATACTTGTACAGTACTTTATGGGCTACTGTAATTCACACAATTACTGCTCACGATAAATGCTGACTCAAAGATTTCAAACAACAATTTTTTGGTGTGTTTATAGCCAACTATAACTAAAGATAGTTACAAAAAGTGTTAAATTTCAAAGTTTGAGACAAATCAGATTTTTCGTTTTGATCTATATACAGCTGAGATGGCTGCCTCAGAGATTTTGAAATATAATTTTAGAAATTTCGAAATATAAGGTTGTGTGTATTAATTAAAAATAGTCAACTTGAACTAAAGACGGTCACCTAAAATGTTCAATTCCAAAGTTTGAGATGAATCGTTTAATGTAGTAAACAATAATGTATAGTACATGTATAACGATACCGTAGGATAATATGTATAACAGATATTCCGGATCGGGAATTTGATTACGAGGTTGTGATTTTCTTTGCATTGGTTTGATCTGAGCTATTTCACACTGTGATTGGTATGTGGACAAGCATTCTGTATATGCAAACAAAAAGACCATTCACAACATGTTGGGTGTCTCAAAATGTGTGAAAATGGCGTATATTGGTTTTGGCAAACGTACTCTCCATATGGAAGCAAAATCTCCTTATATTGAAAGCTCTTAAGTGAGTGGGGACAAGTATAAAAAAGATCAATCATTTAATTGAAATCGAATTTACACCCTCACAAGTAGTCACTAAACGTGTGTACCAAGGGATATGTACATTTAAGAGCAACATCAAGTTTCTTCTTCTATAAAGTAAAGGTCAATAGAGCTCTACTTAGACCGTGTGACATTCAAAGTGCTCTCCATTCTTAATTCCAATCATATTTTGGTGTTTTCTGCACGTCTTATATATGTCAAAATAGTACTCGCAGATGTGCACTGTACCTTACGTGACGTACGTCGGATTATAACTCTATGATGAAGTTGATAAATACCTAGTTGTCTTTAATCTTGGAAAATAAAGGAAAGGGGTAAAGTCGTTACATGTGACGTATTGGCCTTTTCTGACTATCACAAAAGTTTGAAAGGGTAACACTCGTCTACAGAAGGGGGTGGTAACCACCCCATTCTTGATTTGTTTGTACCCAACCAAAATCCCATTTTTTGGTGCCAAGTGATTTAATATACCGTGTGTCCCATTTGTTGTAAGGTAAGATGGGACTGTTAGCTAATATCCCTGAAAAGTTCATAAAGGTAGAGTCAATATTTTTTAAGATATGACCCCAGAAATCAAGTAACCTGCAGGACCCATTTAACCAAAATGAGGAGCTATTAACTACAAATACGGCAATGTACGTTTTGCGCCCAGAACCACCAACATGAATCTGTAAGTCCAACCACCATTTTCCCCTTTTTAAAAGGCAACAAATATTAACATATGAATGTTTCCATTGGTAATAACAGCTATAACATGCATTTTAACACACTTAAAAGATCGAATTAGGAATGTATGATCAACAAAACTCTTCGTATTGACCAAATAAGAATGCATTGGATTAGAGCTAATCATTCATCATCATTTTGTGACGGCACACAAAGCGTTATCTTAACCCAAAATTTAATGACAGAATGAATACTGATATTGTTATTGAGTTTTGTGTTGAAAACATAGGTTTTACTTTCATAAAGTTGAGAATGTAACATTATTTTCAGTAACAAGCAAGTTGCAGCCCAACGCATTTATCATTTTATGTAATATGGAGTTTGTCTATGACTTAGTCATATAGTTTTATATCTTCTTGAAACATATTTTATCACCAATAAATTAATGTTTTATTATTATCAGTTAAATAATAATTATGTAAATGCAGTCATTTGACCCAGTAGAAGTTGTTCTGCAAGAAATTTGGGCAAGTAAATATTGATTGCAATCAATATTGTATTTGCCATTCTTTTCTTCATTGCCAGTCTTTGGGTTAACCAGCTCCTCATTTTTGTAAAATGGGTTCTGCGGGTTAGTTGATTATTGGGGTCATATCTTAAAAAACTATTACCTCATCTTTATTTTTTTTAGAAATAATTAGCTAACAGTCCCATCTTACCCTTACAACAAAGAATAAGTAGTTCAGTGCTTTTGGTTCAAAACTTATGGTGCCTGCCACCAAGTGTTGCGCGTTTTTTTTTTGGACCACACGGTAGTTGCCAATTGACAATTTTACGCCCCTTTTCATGCACAATCAAGTACCAATCGGGGTATGGATAAGGTGGTGGATGGGGGACCATGCTTCGGGAGAGAAGCATAACACGCTAGTAGGGCCACAGAAAATCCCAGCTACTTTAATACCAATGGACAGGCCATACGGGCAAGATATTAGTACTTCATCGTCTCTATCATTGATACCACAATTAGAACCATATGCCTAACTTACACCACAGGACCTCTAAATCCTCAATAAATCCCAGGTTAGACCAGAGCGTAAATGATCATACATTGTTAGGATAGATGAGGAGCTACAGTCGTTGAATCAAGTAGTCGGTTTTGTGCTCTGTCCACGGATGTCGGCAGTAAAATGAACGCTTCGCCGGAAATCGGTGATCAGAATAAAATCGGGCTATTTATTGGACTGCCGCAAAAATGTGACGCTTTAACCGCCACAAATTAGTCACAATCATCACTGAGCCCTCTATCGTTTTCTCGTACTCATAACACAAATTGAATAGTGTATCAGATTCTGGAGGAGTTGAATGAATCATAACCTATGAAGGAACGGACTTCGTGACAATCTTTTTTTTTTTTTTGTAGAGCGTAGGCGTAAATCCAGGGGGGATGGGTATTATTCCCCCCTAATAATTTGATGAGGGGATGGTCAATACGATCACCCCCGTTCATGTGTTTTGACCTTTATATCAAGCAAGCTTTAAGGCGATTAAAGCAATAAATAAAACTTTTAGTTGTATTTTTCCCTTATACAATTGCCCCATTTCCACGGCTGGGCAAAGCAGATCTCGATGATCTAGCCTTGTTCAAGACGCTCTATCAACTTTTTGGGCCACACGCCTGATACAAATAATGTCACGGATCATGGGCGTAAATCCAAGGTAGGTATATCTCCTCCCAAAACTTGTGATTAGTTTTGATTGAGGTACTAATTAAAAGAGGCTTGACGCTATTGTCTGTGGAAAACAACGATTCCACTGTTTCATTTGGGAGTTTCTGTAACTGACCCATATGGACATCACTTTTTCTGACACACCCACCCAGAGATGCACATTCGAAACCCTTCAAAGATAAAGCCAAGGTTTATTCCGTTAAGTTTCACGTTTTTTCACACATGTTTAATGTCACTAAACAATTACTAATGTACATTAGTACTTTAGCAAATAATGCTATAGTTCACATTGAATTGAAAAATTACTAAAGGGAACCTTCCGTTAGTGCCCAAGTTGGATTCCATAGGGACCCCACTACATAACAGTAGGACCAATCTTATTTATTTTTTATTTTGTTTTTTGAGTGGTATGAAAAGAGGCAGTTTAAAGTCAGCACATTACCAAAAAAAGAAATTGTGGCGGTCCATAGAATCCACCCTTTTGTATCATGTGTAACATTCCGCTTATTAAAATGACAATACGGGTATCTTACATGTCCTTGTTCATAGAGATAGTCCTATAATCCTGCAGTTAAAACTTAAACTAAAATCAGAATTGAGACTTGGCAACAAGAAAAATGGAAATGAAATAATCAAGACTACTACCATTTACCAAGTTATCGCGGCACTTGCAACTTTTCACAAAAATGTGAAATTTTATCGCAAATGCTCGGTCTAGGCCATTCAGTGCGGCCGCCACCGGGGGGGGGGTGCCATGGGGGGGCTTTTGCCCCCTAAAATTGGTTAAATATCTCCAAATATTTAAAAAAGCTAAAAAACAAAAAAATTTAACTTTGCCACCCCCCCCCCATTAAAAATGTCACTTTGCCCCCCCTGTTCGCCCCCCCCCCCAGAAAAAACATGTCTGCGCCGCCGCCACTGAGGGATGGGAAGAATAGTTTATATTTTAACACATAAAAATAGCATATCCCAAAACAATACCGTTTCCGAATGCGAAGTCAATTAGGGAACAAGTTTACCCTGACAGGAAATGTTTTTGCTCATTTCATTATTACATTACGCCAGTATGACACGGTGTTAAATGCGTAGTCTCAGTTCTGTGCCGGTCACACGTAGCAACGACCTATAGGTCAGGGGTCATCGTTCTGTTTTACTTTATTATGGTAGCAACGGGGTTGTAGCCAATCACAGCCTTGCTTTTTGTACAGCTTGGCGATCTGTCCAATGTCATCGCGCCTTTAGGTCGCTTTTATCTGAATTGCCATTTTGCTTCACATCACTGTCAGCCTTCGACCGAAGAGGATCAAAAATTTTCTTGTTGCCCACCCACCTCTCCCAATATAGTGCTGGTCGGAAGATGTTAATTTAGTATCTCGATGGGAGAATAGTGTAGTGAGCGAGTGTGATTTGGTAAAATAAAATAAATAAGTTTCATTATTAGCATTATGTATTATGTTAAGCTGAAACATATTAAATAATATTATATTCTTATATATTTTGATTCAGAAGCTCAACTTCAGATATTCTAATTTAGAGAACTGATAACATTTCATTTTAATCGGTTAACTCTCTCAGGCACTTCCCCTGTGAGGAGGCTCACGTACCTCTTGTGAGTCCAAGCTGGCTACAATAACATTTCATTTTAATCTGTTTACTCTCTCAGGCACTTCAGGCACTTCCCCTGTGAGGAAGTGCCTCCAAGCTGGCTACAAACAAATATTTAATAATAATGTATATTTAGCGATGTGTAAGGCTTCAGCTTTAGCTTATTTTGCTTAATGCTTAGGTAGCTCGCCTTTGTCAAAATGCGTAATTCACCAATGCTTTTATTCAATGCTTGCTTATTTGTTTTGCTAATTTTAGGTAGGTTCGCCTACAATGTAGTGGGAAGCTCTTCCATTAGTTATGATTGCTTTTGCTTAATTATTTGCTTGCTTCAATTCTTAGGACGCTCCTTAAGTTTCGGTCTGCGTAAGTCACCAGCCGCGAAGCCTATGATAGATTTTTACGTTGCTTATACTTGCTATATATATAGGCCTATATAGCTTTGCTGAAGCCTTAGATATTATGAAATTATGAAATGCATGATCATTACAGTACATGTACTAGATTATAATGCGCAATAAATTGTTGATCCTTGATAGCTGACAACATGGCAATAGAAAGTTGTGCTGCATATTTATTTCCTGTGTAAGGGTAATGACATTAATTAAGGGGTTAAAGACATCCAGGTAATTTGTAGGCTATAACTTTAAGTGTGCCGTAACTTTAATCAACACGGACTCGCACTCAGTGATATTAAAACCGGTCAAACGGTGTGCATGCCATGGGAATCAACTCCGACGTGTATTTTCTTGTGTTGAACGCCATTTCATTCGTCTGCCGAATAAATTTCGCGGGAGCGAAGGACTAATGTATAAGCTTTACAGCCATGCAAAAATATCAATTTTGAAACATCTTGAGAGCGAACTATTTTCGAAATGTGCCAGTATCTCTTTAAATACGAAGGAATTAATTTTGGCTAACATCGAAAGAGACGTCGCCAGAAAAAAGAACATCCATTGAATAAACTTTTTGACGACAAGGCAATTAGATCATATCTTACATACGGACTGGCAAAATGCTATTTAGCATGTTCTGGATGTAGGGTATGGTGTGTATTTCCGTATAGGATATTCATGCTAAAATTGCCTACACTGTCAGAAAATGATAGGGTTCAAATTTTCAGACTGCTTTCCCCTTCTTCAAGCGGGAAAAGTGTTAGTTCAGGGGGGAAATTGAAATCAAGTCATATTGTGTTTTAATGTACATTAACATGTTTGTCTCCTTATAAGGTTTAGAAAAAGTATATATTTTTCTGGTTTCAAACCTTTAGTTAAAGCGGAATAGGCCCATACTGGTTCAAGGTCCATCGGGGTAAATGATCAGATGTTTTTGAAAGTGAAAATTTTGTGACCCCAAAGACGCTGTAGGACTCTTGACAACTTTTGCCATGTAATTATCTAACCTTGACCCGTTATAGGGCTATCCGCTTTAGGTAAAGGTTGGTGGAACCAAGACAAATCTCATCACTAGGTTTCTACTCCTTATAGGGAGACGACATGTTAGTACATTAAAACACAGTTTGCCTCAATTTCAATTTCCCCTGTACGATATTTCCCCTTGGAGGGACTGTCTGAGCCTTTGTCATATTTTAAACAAAAACCCACAAAAATCCTTTGGAACTGTTTCTGACATACCAGACACAATACATGTGGAGAACTGTATTTATAGTTTCGGAGTTATAAGGTAACAAAATCTAAAAAGGGCAGTACATTTGTTAAGGGTGATTTGATTCAGGTAATATGTGATGCAAATTGTTTCCCGAGCGCAAAAGGTGAAATGGGGGAATGTATCCACTATGTTATGTTAGTTGTCACGTTATCCTACAAAATAGGTCAGAGATCAATAGAATCACATAAAGGTGCCAATATCTCTTTCAGCCAATGGAACGGCTGGGTAACGCATTTGGAAGATCGGTCTTGGATACATCTACTTAAATTTTAACAATAATAATGGTGTAGCGACTGCATTAGGCCATGAGGCCAAATAAATAAATGTCGCATTTATATAGCGCTTTCACAATGTATCAAAGCGCTTACATTGATTCCGCTGCCATTAGAATATGCCCAGCATGGCTTTACAAATGCCCGGGCATACTTGGGGGCGGCGATCAATGGACAATATTCCTAACCCAAAAAAAAAAGGCTCCCATTTTCACCTGGGTGGAGAGAAACAAGCGAGGTAAAGTGCCTTGCCCAAGTGCAACACACATTGCCTCACGCGAGACATCGAACCCAGGACTAATGGTAATGAGTCGGTCGTGTATCCACTGGACCCAAATGTGCCCTCAGTTGAGGACATGTGGTCCCAGTTATTGGTGCCAAGCGAAAAAGAAGATGATCGGATAAAGCGAAAAAGATGCTCAAGGATAGGACCACAGGGGCGCACCCATTAGGAAGTACATTATTCTCCCAAATTAAATTTCCTAAAATATAGAAATCAGTTCTACGTGTTCCTCACTTCTAGTATGTGCACATTCTCGAGAAACTGAATTAATGTCATCTCCAATTTATGCCTGATATCAGTGACTACGGGATGTACACCATGATTCATTGACTCAGCAAATAATGGGGGCTATTGAAAGTAAATCCGATCGGTATGTAGAAGACCACACACTTAACAGTATCCTGTTTCATGGAACTGCAGAGCCATGTTATTATCCATGACTGAAAAGATTGCAGGTTGCTATACCATCACCCCGATTTAGATTAAGCTATTTTCATGACGTGGAACACAAATTACCTGTCCTCTTTCAAGAATAAATTAAAGTTAGAGGTCCTACTGTGTGTTCAATTTCTTTGACCATATTCATCCTTATTCGAAAGGGAAACGAGGTGAACAAGCTCATGAGAAAAAATGCGCTTTGGCAAACTGTGACCTAACATCTTTGTGCAGAACAAAAACCCGTAACTTGTCGCGTAACTCCATTTCTTTGCGCAATTTATTGATTTCCATCTCAGAAGTGTAATCATTCACCTATAGAAATGAAGGTGAAACGGTGCCGAACAAACTTGTAATGAATAGAAAAGCGGTCCAATATTATATGATTAAGTTATGGGTTTAGTCTGCACCAGATGTTAGGTCAGAGCTGCAATCAAACTTCTTTCCTGATTTTGCTCATCTTCGTTGTCTTTTGAATAAATGATGAAATATACGTCAAAGGATTAAACTCCAAGCGAAGTTTTGAGTTTTATTTCTCGTGATGAGGCTGTAGCTCAATCTAACCGTGCGGTGAAAACAAATCAAAAGCAATTAACGTCTGGGCAATAACAATGGTTTGGCGTCCCAGAGAATCTGAAGGTCGTTGTCCTATTCCCTATTAATAACGGGCGGATCAATAGCACCATTATTTGCTGGAGTAATGGAGTGTGAGACATCTTCTTGGTACTGATATTCAGGGAAAAAAAAGGAGATGACATTTCATTCATTTTCACGAAATGTGCCACATAATAGAGCAAGACGGTAGAACTGATTTGATCATTGTAGGACAATTTATTCAGCAAAATTATGTACTTGTAAGGGGTGCGTCACCTTTGTAAACGATATGATATCTTGCTCGCTAGCCTACATTGGGAGCAATGATTTGTAGACTATGATTTAACGGTTATTATTGTTGGAATGTAAAGTAATACTATGTTTTAATTTCAATTGCATTTGTTACTTTACATTCAGATCTCAGAAATGCAGGTGTACAAGTAAACTTTGCTGCAATTTTCAGGTTTTCAAATGGGCGGAAAACGCCGGGGAAACAAAACATGCTACTTCTCTGTAGTAGCGTGATCCCAAGGACACGTATAATCGAAAATTTCACATCGTCAAGTACGTTTTGTTTTTCGTAAAATACAGGAAATGCTTCTGATGTATTACGTTTGATATTTATCGTATAATTGTTGATATTTTGGATAGTCCATGTTGATTTATAAGCAATAAGTTTTATGTTCAACAGAATGCGGAATAATAAAAGGGCGCAAAACGCATGATTATTTCATGTGAAAGCATTGAAACCTGGCTCAATATATGATGCTAGATTAGTGTGTTGTGTCTCCACATTCCCCTCCGGGACCACCATCTCATTTATTTATTCACGCCCATGTATAAAACATCTTCATCTTTTCAAGGACCTACACGATATCTAGCTTAGTCATATAAATACAAAATAATACACAAACAAGAGTATGCATGTTGACAAAAAATGGCAATTAATTCAGAAAATGTAGATATAATCTGTGTATACTTTAACATTGCAGCTCCTTTGCAAGAGTTGACGTATATACGCAGAAATATTCAACTCCAGGGCCCTATTCATAAAAGTTAAGAATAATTTTAAATGGACTTAAGAAGAGTTATTTGTAAGTGATTAACTTATTTTAAGCAGTTTTCAGAGACAAATTGAAATAAGCGGCTTACGTGAGATTTAGAAAGTTAATCCCAGTGTTTTTATACCTGGATCCTATTTTATTAATTTTACCAGTGACTTGCTATTTGGTCTAATCTCATTTGATCTAATGGCCATTTTGTCCAACTCCAATTGATCTAACCATTAGTCAAATGTCCATGTGGTCTAATATTCATATGGTCCCCCTCCAAATATTGATCCGGGCAGTACATAATAATACTGTTAGCTGATTCAGAGTTAAGATGATGCTGGCAATTGTGAAATCACCCAAAAAAAAAAAAAACACAAGGCTGAATACTCAGTTGGTATAAAGCAGCTGAGCCTGGCTTGCAATCGAGAGATCACCGGTTCGAATCCCGCTTCGGCCAATTTATTTTTTACTCTCGTTTAGTTTATAATTGTCCTTCAATCAGTGTGCATCAAATATGATCCAGTAAATGAACAAACACCGTTCCCATCTTGTTCTTTAAAGAGACACTGGCACATTTGAAAAATAGTGTGCCCTCTAGATTTTTCAAAATTGATATTTTTGCATGGTTATAAAGCTTGTATATACATTAGCCCTCACCTGAACTTATTAAGCCCAAATCGGCACGCTTATGGGTAAACAGAACGGATTTTATACTTAATGTCGCCGGCGACATAATTCAGCAGACAGACGCGGAAATGGCGTGTAACACAAGAAAACACGCGTCAGAGTTGATTCTCACGTGCTTGCACCGGCCTTGTTTGACCCGGTCTGTGATCTTTGTGGTTTTAATGTCAATGACTACGAGTCTATGATATTCATTTAATAGACACATTTGTTGATTAAAGTGATGACGAACTTAAAAGTTAGCCTTAAAATTACATGGATGTCTATAGTCTCTTATTAATGTCCCTATCTGCTATTGGGTATGTTATTGTATGTGTAGAATATATCTATATTCTTCCAAATGGCCTAGACTATCATTGCGAGCAATTGAGAAATTTCATATTTTCTTAAGTTGCCAGTGCCGCTTTAAGTTACTAAAATTTTCATGGGAGTGCATCAAGATGTACATAATATACTGTTAGCTGATTCAGAGTAAAGATGATGGCTGACAATTAGGGGATCAAACACTAAAACAAGGGTTGAATTGCTCAGTTGGTAGAGCATGCGTCTCGGCAACAGAGGTCGCCGTTTCGAATCCTATTCAGCCAATTCTTTACTCTCGTTCAGTTTATAATTGTCTTCAAAATCAGCAGCGATAAATATGACCCAGTAATATGAACAAACGCCGTTTCTCATCTCATTTCTGAAGTTTATTAATATATATATATATATATTATAATATATATATATATATATTACTGGCTTTCGAGTGGTAAAACAAAACCTCCTTCTTTACATTCCTATTAGATTTCTTTTCAGCAATTAAGAATTAAAGTAGGTCGATCAATATAAGCAGCCACAGTGTGATTCTATATATTCGGACTTTAGATAAGACGGTGACGCATACGAGCATAAGGCTTAGAGTATAATGGTGGAGAGAATTGTATGTTATATGTCATAATTAGCGTGTAGATGTGTCAATCTTAATGGTCATGTCACGTTATTAAATCGATCCTGGTCTTAGCTGATGTTTGGAAAAGGGTTTCCGAAAGACGTATTCAAAATGACCTTTCCATATCCTGAAAACGACTAGCTGATATTTCTTGTACTAACATAGCAAAGGGTGTAATGTTAAAATGATTAACATTTTCTCCTAGTTTCTTTTTTTAGCACGTTTTTGTTGTAACTGTCTTTGTTGTTTTTGTCTTTTGCCTTTTTTAGAGTGCACAATAAATTTTACGAAGATGTCCCTATGCTCACGTGCAAAAAGGAATAGAGCCGATGGCGATTGGCCGGACTTGAATTTTTTGCCTCAGAAAAAACAACACCAAATAACAGAGCAACATAAATGTAATAAATGTTTTTATAATTAGAAATTTACTCACCACCCAAATACTATTTAGCTGGTTCATACCCAAAGGGGTTTTGAGTCAATCCCATAATGCACCAGTTTTGAGAAATTTCACCTCAATAGGGTTCTGGAGATACCATAAAAATCCTAGTAGTAACACATAAAACACCCTGACTTTCACGCTCATTTTAGCCCACAAGGCATTAGTACTTTTGCTTTTTAGAATGATTATGAAATATCTGTAATTCTGAAACTTTGGGGACACTTTGGTCCTAAGTTACTGAATTGTTTAGTACAGTACAGTATAGGAACATTGCTATCAGTATGCACCATGGGATTGATTCAAAATACCCTCTGGTTCGTACCTACGTGACGATGGTGTAACCAGCAAATCCGCCCTTACAAGACGTGAAGCAATGAAATTATGATATGCCCAAGTCGTTTTGTAACGCACATTTACTGTGATATAGAAATCAAACATAAATTGCCTATTTTAGTTATTGTCCCACATCGTGCCGAAATGTCAAATTCTATGTTGTCAATGTACATGTGTAAAGAGAAGAAGAATGGTTGATATTAAATGTGGTCGGTCACTTTCTCTTCTATGTCACTCTAGAATAAATTCGGGAATGTATATTGAAGCCGTACATTCTATGCCGCAATATCGCAAGATAAGATACATTATATCAGTAGATCATCTTCAATAGTTCAAACTTTTTCGTAGTATTGAAGTCTTATGACTTTATCTCTAGATGCAACGCCATTAAAGGAATGTCTTGCAAGAACTACAGCTACAATTACATGCAAAAGAACAAAGTTGAAGAATTTCTGCTTCTAAGAGAAGTAAAAATAAAAAAAAAACCTTGATTATCAAATTCTATTAAAAAGTATTAATGTTAAAATTTAATTAAACAGTGTGAGTAAAAAAAAAACCTTGACCCTGATTATGTCTGCCATTTTCTTTGCCGAAAAGATAATTTCAATCGGTTAAGTATAGGCAGAGCTACAGTCTTTTGAATCAATGAGTCAGCTTTTCCATCCTATTCACGGATTCCCATTTGAATGCACGGCGGCCAACTAAGCAAATGACTCCCCAGAATGCTGATAAAGGTATTTCTATGTTTATGTCAAATAAACTGGTATCGTAAAGGTGTAAAAGTCAATGACAATGGTAAGTTTTATTTGAAACACTTTTTCAAGATGTGGCATATTTTGGTCTACAAAATAGACAATACCTTAAACCCCATAAGGTTGTCACCGATGTCTGTTCCTTCATAATATGATTCATTCAACTCCTCCAGAAATTGATACATGTTACTTTATTAAATTTATCAAGTTACTTTATTTTTCAAATGTTTGTTATGAGTGATGAGGACGTAGAAACGTTAACAGGGCACGATGGTAAATTGTCACTGACTTTTGTCGGGTTAAATAGTGTCGCATGTATTCTGCAGTATAGCCCAATTTTCTTATGTACACTGATTTCCTTCGCTGACCGCCGTTCATTTTAATGTGAAGCCGTGGACAGGGGTGTAAAACCGACTACTTGATTCAAACGACTGTAGCTCGGTCTATACCTAACCGATGCGAATGATATTGGCGGCAAATTAAAGATAATGAACTAAACTTTAAGAAGATCCACATAATGTTAGATATATTTTACTTAAAAATTCAAAATGGCGGACACAATCAGGGTCAAGTTTTTATTCTGACTCACCCTGTATAAACAGTATCGGTTGAGTCCAAATGAGCAACATTCTGTTAAATTTAATAACATATACGAATAACCTTAACATGTTATTTTCAAATGCAAATGTGGATACTATCGTAAAAGGTTTGAAAGCATAAAAGATAATTTCTAAATTGTTTACAATTTCTTTGTTGACATTGAACCAAAACTTGCTTCGAAAATACAACATTCGAAAAGATTATTTGAATGCGAAAGTCCAATATCGAGAAGTTGTTCATGAAACCAATTATTGCCGAAGAAGTAGGTCAATGTAATCACATTAAAGCCTAGGTCACGATGGCTTTTGGTCATTCCCTTGTAAACCAGAGTACCTGACAAAGTTACAATATTTCCAACATTTGCGGCCCTGTAGCTGGTTACCTTGTTTTGTTCCAATACATTAGAGTGTTGCTTTAACAGATGTTATAAATATATTGGTAAGAATAAGCTTTGAATGAGAAGCAATTTGGGTTTAGACCGAAGCACTCACATTAATTTATATGGCTAATATGAAATAGTAGCATACAAAACTGATGGATGCTTTTAAAAGCACATTTGGTATATTCTTGGGTCTTTCAAAAGTCTTGACACCATAAAATCAAGATGGTATTTGCTGTAAAAGTAGAAATGCTATATAAAAGCTATCTAAATAAACGAAAACAACTTGTCGTACAATAGCATCATTCTGATCACCGGATTATCTCTTATAATGTTGTGTTACCCAAAGGTTCTATTCTGGGCCCGTTTGTGTTTCATAATATATAAATGATATTGTGAATACCACTTCTATGCTAAATTTATTCTTTTGTTGACGATACAACCCCTCTCGTTTTGTCATCCACCTTATAGACCTCTCAAAATGATAAACTTTAAAAATGAACTTAATCAAAATGTATAACCGTCAATGCAAGCAAAACTAATTACATGGTGCTTTGAAACACATCACAATACAACTGCTTTGTTGATGTAAAGAACATTCTCAAGTTAGGTATTGTAGTAATGTTGAAACATTGAAACTTAATATCAAACTCAATGGGCGTTTCATTCAATAAAGTAAGCTTCACCAAATTTCGGGAAGTCATACTCCTTATTGATTTGAAAATCTACTTGGAAAAACAATGTAACATTTAAAAGAAAATTTTCAAGGAATGTCACGTCGTAATTATGGCAATTACAACCGATGAACACCTGAGTAGTGGTGCACCCGATCTGATTTATGACCAAAGTTTGCACGTCATTTCAGCTGAATTAATTCAGCCAGAGGTAGGTAAGTTACAATAGGTAAACATTGCCAAATGGAAAACAAAATATAAACAGAAACAAAAACAGAATCAAACAAAAAAAGTATGGTAATGTTAAATTTCGGGGGTTAGTTCGATAATCGATCCAACTCATATGTCCCCCTACCATTGCGTGGGAGGTATACGCTCTGATGTATGGGGGGGGGGGGCAATAATAAAGCTTCACAACAATCATGACTTTGAAAATCGTCTCTTAGAGGATTAACGAGCGTATCATAAAGATCACACCAGGCCAGTGTGGGATTTTAAAGAAGGGCATGCCATCAAATTTTTCCTTGCGTTGCAGTGCATTTGAATGTAACATGTACACCAAAGAAATTAGGTTAGACATGTCCGAGTATTGTACAAGAATCGGTTGGCGATTAACCCTTCGTACCGGAGGGGGGGGGGCTTTTTTAAGGGGGGGGGAGGTGGTTACCACCCCCCCTTTCAGGTTTTTACACGCTTGCTATAAAACCCCTTTTTGGTGCCAAAATTATTGAATGTAATTGTCAATGCATGTTTCCGCTCCTTAATCCAAAAACAAACATTCCACCGGGGGATAGGTAAGATACAGGGGGTGATCCCAAATTGATCGATGGGGGGTGGTAACCACCCCACCTCCGGTAAGAGAAGTACCAACATGCCTAACACAACACAGGAAACTCCCATGACACTGAGTTTGGTACCAATAGATAGCTATGGTCCTCCTCTTTCCTTTGATACCAAAATGAGTACAACATGCCTAGGCCCGCAGTACGTCACAATGACGTCATAAAGTTCGCAGTCAGCAAAAAACTGCCATTTCCATAGACACACACAGGAAAAAATCAATTTTCGGGCAAAAAAGGTTAGGAAAATCAGATTTTCATGCGGTTTTTGACTATCCTTGAGGGGAAATGACTATTTAATATAAAGAAAGAAATTCATTTAGAGCTATAATAGGGTGTTTGAGTCGGCTAAATTGCGAAATATCAATTTTCCACCCTATATTTAGAATTTTCGTACTTTCCTCAATCATAATGGGGATGTTAGTACTTATTTGTGGTACCAATGGAAAGAAGAAACTAACTCTAAGCTATCCTTTTGGTACCAAATTTACAGGAAATCGGAATTTCAGTAACGAAAATCACAGGGGGGGTGGTAACCACCCCCCACCCACCAATTCGGGAGTTTTGTTAAAAAAAATGGCTCAGGTGACGAGGTTAATTAAATTTTACACGTAGTATACGTACAAACAAAAGTTAAATACCAACTATGAACAGTACGAAGGCAGATATGCAGAGTTGGCTTCCCCCCCCCCCCCCCCAAAAAAAAAAAAAAAAATCAAATTTTAGCAAATGCAAGAAAAGGGATTTAACCATCTCATTCAAAATTACAAAGCCCACCACAACAGTACGGAATAGATGATCTGGCCAAAGCATAATATGGCCATGAAATAGTTTCGAATGTATTCTGCAGTATAGCCCAATTTTCTTATGTACAATGATTCCTTCGCTGACGACCGTTCATTTTAATGTGAAGCCGTGGACAGGGCGTTTAAAAACCGAACTATGGATTCAAACGACTGTAGCCCAGTCTATTCCTAACCGATGCGAATGATATTGGCGGCAAATTAAAGATAATGAACTAAACTTTAAGAAGCTCAACATAATGGTAGATATATTTTACTTAAAAATTCAAAATGCGGACACAAATCAGGCGCGCAAGTTTTTCTTTTGGGACTCACCCTGTATAACAGATCGGTTGAGGTCCAAATGAGCCAACATTTGTTAAATTTTAATAACATATACGAATAACCTTAACATGTTTATGTCAAATTGCAATAAATGTGATACTAATCGTAAAGGTTTGAAAGCATAAAAGATAATTTCTAAATTGTTTACAATTTCTTTGTTGACATTGGAACAAAACTTGCTTCGAAAAAACGCAAATTCGGGAAAAAGGAATTCTTTTAATGCGAAGTCCAATATCGAGAAGTTGGTCATGAAAAAACCAATTATTGCCGAAGAAGTAGGTCAATGTAATCACAATTAAAGCCTAGTCCACGATGGCTTTGAGTAATGCCATTGTAAACAATTATCTGTAAAAGTACCAATATTTCCACATTTTAGCCAGTGTATCTGTGGTTACCTTTTGTTTCCAATACATGAAGGTTTTGTCTTTAACCAGATGTATAAACATGTATTGATAAGAATAAGCTTTTGAATGAGAAGGCCCAATTTGGGTTTGGACCGAAACACTTCAACATAATGGCTTAATATTGAATCAGTAGATATAACTGATCATATTTTAAAAGCACCATTGATATTTTCTTGGCTCTTTCAAAAGTCTTTGACACCATAAATCACGAGTATTGCTGTAACCAGCTAGAATGCTATATAAAGCATTCAATAAACGAAAACAATGGTTCGTTATCAATAGCATCATTCTGATCACAGGATTATCTAATGTTGTGTACCCAGGTTCTTATTCTGGGCCAGTTGTGTTTATATATATAAAATGATATGTGAATTACCACTTCTCTGCTTAAATTTATTCTTTGGTGACGCTACAACCATCTCGTGTTGTCATCCACATTCTAGCCTCTCAAAAATGACAAAATAAAAATGAAATTATCAAAATTGTACTAAGACGTCAATTGCAAGCAAAACTAATGACATGTGCTTTGAACACATCACAATTTCCAACTGACTTTGTTGATGTAAAAACATCTCAAGTAGGTTATTTAGTAATGTTGAAAATTAAACTTAATATCAAACTCAATGGTAGTTCATTAAATAAAGGTAAGCTCAACCAAATTTCTTTTGGAAGTCATACTCATTATGATTGAAAATCTAACTTGGGAAAACACATTGTACATTTAAAAGAAAACTTTTCAAGGAATGTCACGTCGTAATTATGGAATATTACAACCGAGAAACACCTGATGTAGTGGTGCACACGTATGATTTATGACAAAGTTTGACGTCATTTCAGTTGATAATATTTCAGAGTTAGGTAAGTTACATAGGTAAAACATTGCCAAATGTAAAACAAATATAACAGAAACCACAAAAACAGAATCAAACAAAAAGTCTGGTATGTAAATTTCGGGGGTTGACGGGTTAGATTAAGAAATCGATACCAACTCATAGGGTCCCATACCATTTGCGTGGAGGTATACGCCCTGATGTATGGGGGGGGGGGGGGGCAATAATAAGCTCACAAACAAATCTGATTGACCTGGAAAATAGTCTTAGAGGATTAAATGAGGGTATCATAAAGATCACTGCCAGGCCAGTGGGGGATTTAAGAAGGGCAGGCCATCAATATTTTTCCCCTTGCGTATCAGGTGGCAATTTGAATGTCCATATGTACACCAAATAAATTTAGGTAGGCATGTACAGAGTATGTACAAGAATCGGTTTGCGATTTAATTAATTTACCTAGTTTACGTACAACAAAAGTTAAATACAACAATTGAACACGTACGAGCAGAATGCAGAGTGGCTCCCCCCCCAAAAAAAAATGCAAAATTTTCGACAATGCAAAGAAAAGGGATCTTAAACAAATCTCATTCAAATACATAGCCAACTACAACAAGGTAACAGAATAGATGATCTGGCTAAAGCATATGGCCATGAAATGTTCGTATCCTCCTTATCACCGGATCTTAACCCCGATTAGGAACTCATTTGTCACAAATAAAGCTTATGTTGCCACAAAACATACACAGGACTTTAAACAAAATCTGTTCAAAAAAACTGTTCGAGGAGCTCTGACAAAAAGTCACCGCAAATAGATTGGAAAAATGAAATTAAAAACATATAATTGGGATCGGAAGATTCCTACTGGAGGCAAGGAGACTATTGTGCTATTGATATAAATCAAATCCTAATCAAGCTGACGGAGGCAATGACAGTGAAAATTTAATCATAATATTACGATTTACTAGGCCTATGCATCATGGTTTTATTTCATGAAACGTTTGCAAATGTACGACAAAAATACTTTTTTGTGCTCAGTCATAATTTTATTGGACGCGGAGTCAAATTCCTATTGTTGATGGCTTCTCATTACACTACCGACTACACCTGAAGTGATTCACCCTATTCTATACAATTGTCGCAGCCCAAACCTATAGAGGGACGGGATATGAGGGTTGGATAGACATAATACATTCACCAGGTGAAGGAATCCAATTGCTCATGTGCTACGAGAATATTTACGTCGTTACTGATTAACGTCTGATTATGTTGCACTTTATAATTGAGACAATGCCAAAGCCCTATTCTAAAATCTTAAAAATATTAATCATTAAAATTGATTACATGTTTAATTGCTAACAGTGCTACAAATGGATTGAGGATGTTGATGAATCTCACCATTCAGTAAAAAATTAATAAACAGTTTATTAACAATGCAAATAATTGGCTATCGGCAGTTCATTCATTACCGAGTATTTTAAGTTGCCTCCACTAGTTAATTCGAAATGATGCAAATGGTGATTGTGATAACGTTTCTAGATGACATGTATACCTTAGATGTGATTACGCGAGAGTAAAAACCACCTAGATAGGAGATATGTATTTAAGATTATGATTATGATGGAGGGTATTTGCTTGTCTTTACTCACTAAGGTGTTTGTAACAATACAAAACTCAATGAAGGGAAAAATTAATGACGTCTTGCGTGCAATTAATTGGCCTCTTTGGCACGAGGGCTGATAAGATCCAATAAATGCAAAAAACTTAATCCAACCCCATGAACAATGTTTCCTTCTTGAGTCTCTAGTGGGCTTAAGCATGTAACACAATCCCTCTTCGTTACCACGGGCAAGTGTTTATGTGCTTCTAATTGATTGACATAGGCGGCCTGCGGCGAGTGGAATCAAACCGGAATCGAATTGAAATTGAAATATTGTCAATACTTGTAAGACAACATTAACAAAAGTGAACACTTCCCCTTAGAAATGATATCGAATTGGTGAAATCAATGTATTTATATGGCCATTTATTCATTGAAACGAGTTAAATAGGAACTGCACTTCAAACTATTCATCACGTCACGCAGTTAAACGATTTGTCCTACTTTACTGGCGTGGCCTGCTTTTGAAAATGCATTTTGCAACCTTCAGCTTAAATTCCATATGCTTGAATAAAAGTGCGCGGATTATTTTGTTTCATGACTACGTTATGATTGTTAATTATTATTATTCTTTATTTATTTACGTAGAAATGAAAACAAAAACGGTACTGTTTTGTTATTTGTTTTATAACATGCATAAACTAAACAAGAAACGGTGCGAAAGTATGTCCTCGACACCAACCCAATAGAGCCCCTTAGATGACCTTTGACCTCTTTGAAATATATAGTCATTATCGAAATTATTTCAGAAAATAATGAAATGAACAACGAGGTTCGGCAATACGTTATGGCCCTTTGGCTTGCCATAGTATGTCGTCTGATTGTCCGGATGTATGTAGCGGATGTAAGTGCAAAAAATCTTGCCTTTAGTTTTCAGTCGTTGTAGGAGCAATTAATGGTGCAACCAGAGGGCGTCCATATATAGTGTCTAATTTAGTGATTTCAAATAGATAAGACTCCCAAATAGATGTTTTACCTTGTATTTATTTTGCTACAGAAATGCCTTGAAAGTGAAAACAGGAGGCGATTTTGATTTGCATAATTTCCTATAACACATAGGCGAATTTAGAATTTGCTCTTATAGTAAATTATAAGTTTCACAATTTTTGGTACCAAAAAAATCAAGAATTTTTAAATTTTCTCCTGTATGTACGTTAAGTGCAAGAAAGTTGTTTCTAGAAGAGTCCCGAAGACGTTCTGATAAAGGTCGCTCTATTATTATTATTATATATAAAGCTTACAATTTAAGTAAATTAAAACCTGTAAGGGAAGAAACCAAAAACTCGTCTTTAAAGACCACTGAATGTTTATATTTTAATATTTCGTCTGCGGTGCACGAAAACCGCAAAAAACGGTTCCCTATAAGTTGCCCGATTAAACACATATCGTCGCTGGGCGTAAAAAACCAGATGGGTAACTCCAGAGGTCAAATGCAAAACCTCTATGTAAAAAGTGGCCGCCCCAATGCTAAAAACATCATATGTGCATAAATTTGGTCACATCGGGTTCTAATCTTGAATTTCCAAATATGAGTAAAATCATATGGCAGTTTATTTGTCGAAAATCTGAATAATACTTCACCTGACATATCTTTAGCAAGGAAAACCTTTCTTGTGCAATGGCATTCCAGCACATTATTTAGTTTTTGTGTCCTCTCGACAATGTTACATATGAGGTTTGTCATGTAACCGTTTTTACTACATGTGGGGTTTTGCTCTTAAATAGACAGGTCAAATGCACATATGAGGTCTTTCCCCCAGCGACTATAGACAAATCCAACTTATATATGATATTCTTTTGGGGCATCCTATAAACGTAGGTTCGTGATAAGTGTTCTACAACCAATCATGTGTCAATTCAGAGAGATTGTATTATCCGAAATCTAATCGTGCCCCTTTTAACGTGAAAAAAAACAGTCGCTCAAAATTTAGCAAGGTATGTTAACCTTCGTCTACCGGGGGTGGCTACCGCCTCCTTCAGGTTTCCCCCGGCTTGCTAAAACCCCCTTTTTGTGCTAAGTTATTTAATGTAATTGTCAATTGACATTTTCCGCTCTTTTCACCCAAAACAAACATCCACCGGGGTATAGGTAAGATACAGGGTGATCCCAAAGTGGTGGATAGGGGGCCCTTCTCTCCAACATGCCTAGCACAACACAGGGATATTACAGACACTTGATTTTGGTATCAATAGATAGCTATGGGCCTCAAATTTCCATTGATACAAAAATTGATTACCAACATGCCTAGCATTACGTCACAATGACATCATAAAGTTCGCATGTCAGCAAAACTGTCAATTTCCATAGACACAGTGTAGAATAGGGGAAAATTCAATTTTCGCCATAAAGTTAGGAATATCCTATTTTCATGCGGTTTTTTGGCTCTACTTGATGGGAAATGACTAGTTTCTATAATGAGAGCATTTTAGTGCTATAATGTTTTTGAGTCGCTAAAATTGCGAAATATCAATTTTCCACCCTATATTCAGTATTTTCATATTTCCCTCAACATTGTGACGTCATAGTGACGTCATAATGGGGATGTTGGTACTTATTTTGATACCAATGGAAAGGAAAAACTCTAAGCTATACTGTGATACCAAATTTACAGGAATCGGATGAAATGGCTGAGGTAGACGAGGGTTAAGGAACTCTTCACCATAACGGGTTCCTTAAAGATGACATTTTAGTATTATCTCAACGATTTCCGTTTTTAAGTTTATTCTTTGACTTTCTTTGAAGGTTTCGGTTCATAACATGACACGTAAATAAGAGTAAAGTAAATGATTAATACTCATAATTATAGCAGATGAGGAAAGATGGTATTAGAACATATCTTTTGGAAATAAAGTTAAATACATAGAAAAACTTCTTAAAAGCTTAAAGTGTACGTGTTAATCCGCAGAAAAAAGAATATTTCCCTATGTATATGTATGTATGAAGGTTCTTCTTTGGTGCTTTAGAAATCAAATCATTATGATTAATAGGGTTAAATAAATAAATAAAAACATTCAAAGTGAGACTTGTTGTTTTGTAACGTTTGCGTGGAAAGACCATGATCTGATCCACGTTTGCTTTGTAAGGGTATGTATTTGCTGTTGAAGTGCTCCGAGACATCAGGGAGATCTGTAGGTATCATGATCAAACTGATGCAAATGTCAGAAATAGTCTTTTTTATGGTCCCTTTACGATATCCAAACGCTAATCAAGTAATCTTTGCGTCTTTAATAGAAGCAGAACAATATATACATACATGTTGTAGATCCATCGATTAAAGATAGGCGAACGCCATTTTGCAGTTTTAACCTTTAGGCAAACAATTGCGTCAAGGACAAGGTGAGCACAGAAAAAATTCATATTTTTTATTTTCTAACCTTTGTTAGAATTGTTCACTAGAAGATAGACTTCTTCTGAATATACATAAATGTTGCAGATCTTTTGATTATATATAGCTGGCTAGGCGAAGGCTATCTTATACACATTTTAACCTTTAGACACAGAGTTACGAAAATCACAGGATGGCAAAGAAAAGCATCCTCAATTCAATGTATTAATCTTTGTTGTATATATGCTATCAACTTAACTTTAGGCTCGGAAGAAAGGTAAAACGTGGGTAATTTGTTTCATTCCACATTTGCTGCAGTTTGGTATCATGCAGGGTTCCTTATCGGGACTACATTCATTATACAGATAATACGCCACAGTGGTAGAAACAACAATGGACCAAGATTGTGTTTTGAAATGTCACATTTCAGCAAGAATCTGTAGCTCGTCATGGTTTGAAATATCCTCCTGACAGAATAAACAAAAAACCGAAGAGGTACGTGAAAAATTATCAAAAACTGCGAAGCGTATGAAATCAAAACGAAGGACATAGTGCCATACACCAGTGGAAATTCCACTCAAACGTAAGATTTTTTTAAAACAATATAAGATTAAGATCTTACTTTTGAATTTTGTTTCAATAGAAAACCCTATGCGTTAATGTAGCAAATGTGGAATTGACGAAAACAATTCCCACGCTTTACCTTCCCTTTGAACTTAATATCCCGTTAATGTTGTTACATTTACAACAAAGGATAGCACAAATTAAAAAGGGAAACCGTTTTTGCTCTCACTGCAACAACTCTCTGATTTGAGTAGCAACAAAAAGGTTGTTTAATTCTTTTAAAGATATTAAAATATCACCCTGCAAGATGTGCACAATTTTGAGGTGAAAAGTAGGGAATGAATTTAAGATATTATGACTATTACTGGTTGAATGTGACTCGCATAAAGTAATACGAAATTACGTTACCAGTAAGGTACGTTTCCTAATCATATACACTTGATAGAAACTCTTGAACACTTACCGATAACCCTTTAACTGAAATAACTGACAACTGTCTATGCATTCATTCATGCAATATACAGCACATCTAGCAGGTTCATCGACCTAGTGCAAGTTTTGTCACCCTCGTAAGTCTCACTTGCATCCGTCGATTGGGAATTAAATGAATGCTTAGAAAATACAGGGAAAACGAATTCACCAAACTATTAAGTTATTATCTGTTGATATATATCAACAGATTATATTTGCGAAGTTCCAAACCTGACTGATTGTGTATTCTCAAAAGGTTTTGATTGGTAAATATTTTTGTAAAGAGCTAATCATATTTGTCCATATGTAGTAATCAATGTATGCTATGAAATTCCAATTCGCTCTGGTAAATGTTAATATCAGAATCTTTCAGGCAGCTCATTTCGTTAAGCCCATTTTATCGAAAAAAGTTTAAGCTGTACTGGAATATTTAAGGACGGGGTAAAGTTAAGTATGCAAGACGCAGTATTCCGTGTTCTGTTAAGGCATAGTAAGGGTGATTGATCGTTTGTTTTTTGACACTGTGAAATCGATGTAGCGTTCTAGCAATTCGTATAATGGACTCAGTGGCCCAGAGATAAGTCACAACCCACTCAAATATATAAATTTTTACACAAGAGAGAGACAAAACCCCGAAATTGAGCAGTTAATGTAATTTAATCCCACAGGAACTGTGCAATGAAAATCTCTATCGTGGATATTTTAGTTAATGTGCCCCGTTGCACTGTAAGTGTAAAAGCCAATGTGATACCTATCACCGGCCTACTGCGAGTATAAGAATTTGTGAATGCATTTACTTTTCAATCGGTACCTGTACGATGACTGAGTATTCCAAAGCACGTAATTTCAGATGCAATACATTTAGGTAGTGTTTCCTTAGTGTTGAATGACATATAACTACATTGGAAATTATTTTAAGGATACAGAAATGATATTGAATCTAGCCGTAATTTAACTTAAAATCAGCAACTTCATGAAAGCAAGAAAAAGCAAGTGTCACTAGATCTTCATTAAGACGATCAAAGCGATTGGGAAGTTAGTGAATTGTTAAAGGTG
Organism: Ophioderma brevispina; assembly: GCA_023653785.1. Taxonomy (NCBI): domain Eukaryota; kingdom Metazoa; phylum Echinodermata; class Ophiuroidea; order Amphilepidida; family Ophiodermatidae; genus Ophioderma; species Ophioderma brevispina. Next base: position 92,987 of record JAMKCH010041323.1, read on the forward strand.
CATTGTGAGATATTCGGCCTCGTGAATTTAAGATTTTGGTATTTTCCAAATCTGACACATAATACCTTACACCCGTGTGTTTACTTTTGACTAAACTCTCGTTCAAAAGAGGTCTGTAAAAGCACGTCAACTTCAGTTCATACCCACAATACTTCCTGGTAGCCAGCAAACAACAACATATGTTCGAGTCTACAGAGTTCATGTGAAGCCAGTTTTGAGACGTGTCCATTTAAACACAAAGGAATTATGAGAATTATTCTTTCTATTGATTTTTACTTCCATTTGAAGCAGAAATTCTTCAACTATATTCTTTTGCATGTAATTATAGCTACAAGCTTTCGATAGCAATGGAAAGAAGAAACTCTAAGCTATCATTTGGTACCACATTTATAGGAATCGGATGTTCAGTAACGAAATCACAGGGTGCCCCCCCCCCCCTTCGGGAGTTTTGTCCAGAAATGACTAATGTAGGCTAGGGTTAATCGTAACAAGGGTCACTCAAGGAGAAGACGCACAGAGAGAACTAGTAACAACATTAGTGCGGTCGATTACGTCGATTACAATGACATCCAAGGGAAACCACTGCAAGAAGAAATGTCTTGGACTCTCCCGTTGATCCTTCAATAGGATAACAACAATTGACTTGAACGTCCACCCATGCAGAATGCGCATTCGCCATCAACTTGTTGGAACGATGTTAGCGAGAAGCGGTATTTCTGGAGAATTTCACGATTGTCTTTGAAGCACAAAACGCAGCTACGCAGACACATCCACACACATGTATACACACCCTACACAAACACACCCACACTCAACCACACCTATGAGTGCACCATGCACCATCATCCACACAGATACATACACTCGCGCGCACAAACGCACACATCAATAATATAACTTATTTACTAATTAAAAATGATCGGTTTATTGCCATTTGGTCTAATCCCATTTGGTCTAATAGCCATTTGGTCCAATTTCAATTCGACCAATCCCATATTGTCTAATACCAATTTGTCTAATAACCATTTAGTCTAACATCAAAATTATCTAACAACCAGAATGTCTAATAGCCATTTGGTCTTATGTTGATCTAGTCTAAGGCCCATTTCGTGTAATACCATTTGGTCTAATAACCACAAACACCAACTGGATATTAGACCAAATGGATATTAGACCAAATGGATATTAGACCAAATGGATATTAGACCAAATGGATATTAGACCAAATGGTGTTTGTGGTTATTAGACCAAATGGATATTAGACCAAATGGATATTAGACCAAATGGATATTAGACCAAATGGATATTAGACATTCTGGTTGTTAGATAAATTGCATGTTAGACTAAATGGATGTTAGACAAATTGGTATTAGACAATATGGGCTTATACTAATTAGTTAGACCAATTAACCCTCGTCTTAGCAAGAAGGGGGGGGGGTTGGTTACCACCCCCTATTGAACTTCGCTCCGGTGCGCTAAAATGCTAAAACTTTCGTAAAAAGCTTCTAGGTAATCGTTCCCTCATCCTTTTCGGTCATTTAAGCGAAAACAATGTGAAGGATCACCTTCACCGGGGTTAGGGTATGCCGTCAGAGTCGAAGGGTAGGGGGCGGGTGGTTGCCACCCAAGGATATTTTATGGTGCATTTTTGAAAATATTATGCACAGTATGGCTCTAAAACTCTATGTTTATGTAAAACTAGCTAAATGCCATCATGCCATCAAAACCGCATGAAAATCCGATATTCCTGCGATTTTTAGCGCAAAATTGGATTTTCGCCTATTTTCGGTGGAAAATGCCAATTTTTCCGACTCGCGAACTTGATGACGTCATTGTGACGCCATACTAGGTATGTTGGTACTTATTTTGGTATCAATGGAAAGAGGAGGACCATAGCTATCTATTGGTATCAAAATCATAAGCATCGGGTGCTTTATAACAAATTCTCGAGGGGGGTGGTAACCACCGGTAAACCGTGTTACAAAAAAGGCTTGGTAAGACGAGGGTTAACCAAATGGGTATTGGACCAAATGGGTATTAGATCAGATGGGTATTACACCATGTGGTTATTAGACCAATTTGGTATTAGACCAAATGGATATTAGACCAAATGTATATTAGACTAGATGGATATTAGACCAAATGGAAATTAGACCAAATGGTGTTTGTGGTTATTAGAACAAACATTCTGGTTGTTAGATAAATTGCATGTTAGACTAAATTGTTATTATACAAATTGGTATTAGACAATATGGGCTTAGACGAATTGAAGTTAGACCAAATATATTAGACCAAATGGGATTAGACCAAATGGCAATAAACCGTGAAATCCTGTCCAAGATCTGATCTTCCACGCCAAGCTTGAATGGAACTCAACCGCTTGCGCCCAGGAGTGGGGCGCTTCAAATACAGCATGCACCTAAGGGGTCTTCCAAGTATGGAGAGGCTGAACAGACAGCAAACCACATTCATCAATGCTTGTCACATCCATCATCCTCCAAGTTCCCTGGGTCTGGCTGAAGGAATTGGTTGTCAAATCAATTATCGTCAGTTGGACAAAAGTCTCAGCATGGTTGTGGCATTCCATTCTATCTTGATCTGAAAGCCAAATCGCACTTCCCCCATAAGTATACAGCCTACCTCGTCCCACCATTTTGCACTATGTTCCTCGGGTTCTGTTGCCTACCATAGGCCCCCATGTTAGTGTTCTCCAACCCTCTACTAATATGACCTACCCATTTCTAATTTATTTGGCAGCATCCCCAAGACGTCTTTAATTTTTGTTGGTTCTCTTACATATCTGTTTGTCTTTCGATTTTTGAAAGTGATACCCTTTATGTTTCGTTTCATGTCGTACTGTGCTGCTTTTAGCTTCCTCTCCATTCAGCGGTGATGGACAATGTTTCTGCCCCGTATGTTATGGTTAGAATTATACTTTGATTGAAAATCTTTCTTTTCAGACAGGTTAACATGCTAGATGTTAATGAAATTACATGAATAATTGAAGTGTCTCAATGGTTATATAACTTACATCATCAAGTTCTGACAACTGGTGTTAGTGGACTTGTTTGAGTTTAATTTCAGTATACTTTTCCGTAGTATGGAAGCAACCAGTTTATTCCCGGAAAGTTTCAGACACCTTTCCGTCGCCCGGAAAGGGTAAAAAGGACCTTTCCACAACATGGAAAGATTCCGGATAGGTGCCTGATAATACGGGGTTGTTTCCACAATATTTCCAATTGCGGAAGAATACTGTGGAAATTTCACCACATACAATTCACCACATTTACTATTCGCGCTCATTCTTGCGAACATCGCTTGCTGTGAAGCTCTGTAAAGGTAGCACTGTGCGTATTCTACTTCCATTCAGAGTTAGAGAGTTAACATTCATTTCGACCTCTCTAAATGTGAAATACATCCCTTTCCACGCGGAACATTCTGTATACGTTATAACACGTAAGTCAGTTGTTTTTTGAGATTTTCCAAATGGCTTGCGGTTTAAAACAAGATTACGCTTTAGTGGACTCAATTGAATGCAATTTTCATTTTAGGCTTATACAGCTATGTTTTAATAATTACATTTTTAAATACTTTCTGGTTTAAAAATAATGCCTATTAGTCAGAAAAATAACATTCTGTCATTGATAATAGAGTAAAGCGTTCATAATATCTTTCGTATCAATGCTGCCATTTTGAACTGCCCACAGTGGCCCACAGAAAAAAATAGTACGTAATACATAGTGTGTTCTGAAAGAAGTAGCTATGATTTAAACATCCAAACCTTTTCGGTTGTATTCTTTTCAAGAATTCATTGCAGTTTTAATCGATCGACTGATTTTCTATCGGACAAACTATATAATCTGATTTAATGACCAGGACTACCATAGGCGTTCTTAATCCACTGACACCTGTTTTCGTCTATTGACTTCTCAAGTCATCCAACGTCATCAATGCCGAGCAACGTCAGCAATTCCATACATGGCGATCTCCACTGCACAGACAACGTCCGTTTAGTTAAATTCTGCAAAAATGACTAACTTATTTCAGTTGACATTCTTTCTTTTTGATCGCAAAGAGATCTTTAGAAAAATACCTTAAACCTGTTAGTGAACGTTAACGATAATCGATTAAAAATGAATTCCATGCGTTTCTCATAATATATCATCGTCATATATCTTCACCTGAACATTGAACATGATTTTTCCCGGCGTAGTTTATTCCAGTGTTTTATCCAGTCAATAACTAGAAGGGAAGTTGTGTTCCCAATTTACAATGCAAACCAACGAAATTTCCTTGCTACCCTAGTGTTCTTACTTGTTGAGTTAGTCAAATAAACCGACCCGCGTCTTTACCTGCTGTACATTATAACATCGCAGAGGCTTGACTTCATCATGACTTCATGAATTTGTGCTTTCTGAATCACAACTTCCCTCACTGAGTCTGATTCGTACATAACAATGGCCGTACATAACGTACATATTTCTTGATATCGTTAAAACATCTAAAAAGATCTTAATTGAAACATTTGCGAATCCTTACTTTCTTGACTTCGTAGGCAGATATCTCTGTTTATTTTCATGTTATGTAATCATTACGTGACAACATGCCAACATTTTTAATTGTAAAAAGTAAGCATGCTCGCAACACAAAATGCGACTTTTCACACCTTCTCAATGTACATGGTTTTGTATGAACTCTTTCTCCTGACCTCGCGCTTCAACCACGTGCGTTCAATTCCCTTGGTTCATACTCCGAAGTCAGGAAGTCTAGAGATCGAAATAAGTTCCCGGTGTGCTTTTGTCAATGTTGTAAACTCGCAAGTTAGCTTGTGTATTCCTGGTTTGGTGTGTTATAGAAGTATTGCTGAAGTAATGGAAGTCAGGAACTTTGGACTTTGGGGAGCCGTCCGGTTGTTGATTTAAGAGTGCATCTACTCGCGAAGTCAACAATCCAGTTTATATCATCGACAGGGCGCATTATAATCAGGAATGAAAGCCTTCAACTCGGTTGTCAAAAGTTTAGCAGTTAAGTCTATTACTATCACTGAAAACTCAATTTTGAAATTTTAGCTACTGAGTTGTCCATATTTAACTATCAGATCTCCAGATGGACAATGATATTGACGGCAAACTTCAGAGAGTCTGAGTTTGAGTTGCATTCGAGGATCGTATCCCCGTTCCCCTTCCCATCGTGCACTGATATCTTTCAGTTCCAGAGTCGTAAAACTCAAGTCGAGTTCACGAGTTCTCGAGTGACTGGCTTCAACCATTTCAAATCAATCAAGTAAAGAAATTATTTTATTGGGACAATTATTTTTAGGCTGAATAAGGTGCTAAATTCGTTACTTGAAAATTTTAAATCGCAATTTCGGGTATTCATTTAAAAAGATTCACCCGAAATTTGGAGAAAAAAAAACACATCCTACTCAAAAAGACACTACAGATAAATATAGGCTAACTTATCTGCCACGATTCTTGATGCAATCAGTTATTCGTGCTTTCATACAGAACAGAAGTTTCTAGATAACAAAACTTCTTACACATTCTGCGTGGAATCTTTCAATTTAACTCCTGAAGTGTTGCTGCTGGAAATAGAAAAAGGTTTGCAGCATGCAAGCGTAGCCCACGTACATCCCAAAGGTGTTCAATGGGTGAATGAACTGGTGACCAGGCTAGCCATGGGAGACCAGACCAAGGACGTAGTTGTCAACTGAAAGACATTGTCTTAGTTTTCCCTTATTGATGAAAGAACTAAGTCTTAAAATTACAATTTACATCAATGTAGCGTTTCGCAGTTAACTATCAACGACCCTTTACCTTATCTATGTACAGGGTGAGTCAAAAAAAAACTTGACCCTGATTGTGTCCGCCATTTTGAATTTTTAAGTAACATATATCTAACATATTTGGTATCATCTGAAAGCTGGGTTCATCATCTTTAATTTACTGCAGAGATCATTCACATCGGTTAGGTATAGACCGAGCTACATTCGTTTGAATCAAGTAGTCGGTTTTCTTCTCTGTCCACGGATTCACATTGAAATGCCAGCGTTCAGCGAAGGAAATCAGTGTCCAGAAGAAAATCAGGCTATTTATTCACTGCAGATTCTTGATTCGAAAGACTGTAGCTCGGCCTATACTTTGCAGATCTTTGCAGCAAATTAAAGATAATGAAATAAGCTGTCCGCAGATACCACATATGTTAGGTATATATTATTTAAAAATTCAAAATGGCGGACACAATCAGGGTCAAGTTTTTTTTTACTCACCCTGTACATTAGTGTAGGTGTCAAACATCTTCTCCGAAAGCACCCTGCAGACTCTGACCCATCCATCATTGAAGTCCAAGCGAAACCGACTTTATGTGACAGTAAGCATGAGGTTATCCCCTTAGTGTTTAAATTTCCCTTACACCATGTCAGGCGAATGTCATAATGTTACGGACTTTATGGGACCCTGATGGATGGTATATTGGTCTTCAGATTCTTCAGATTGGCTTCTAGGAGACGACGATTAACTGTTAATAATGACATATACGTGATTATTGCAGTTTGCCATACTTGTCTGTATCTACAGTAGGAACAAAATTAATCTATCCTTTTCAGCAATAAGAGCGAGGACACGATCATCTCTTTCTGATGTTTTAAGAGGGCGTACAGATCTTTTAGCTTCTTTTCACCCATTCACACTTCCTTGTCTGAAGAAAACGGGTTCACCACATTCTAAAAATCTATCGTGTCCTGCCCTCCTACTCACTTCATGTTTATGATAATCCTGCCTCCATCATTCCAATAATCGACAGGTTACATAATCAAAAAAATGCAATTTGTTTGCCCGCAGGCGGAGTGCCCATCTGCCCATCTCTCTGTCATTGGCGTTTGGGCCAGACTCCCTCATATAATGTTGCTGTGGGGGGTTCGCCACTCCTCCCGCACAGCGAGTCTGTTTTGCATTCCCAGCATATGCCGGTGTGAAAGGAGATATGGTCCAGCAGGATTCATAGTCCGGGCTCGATAGACGACAACGGAATAAAGCGTGAAACTAATGTTGCGTGAAGAGTCAACTGAATCGATTGCCCTATTGTTCAAATTGTTCCCGGACTGTGAGCCCGGAGGACTATATCTCCTGCCACACCGGTATCCATTTATACTCCTCAAGCGAGGTAAAGTGCCTTGCCCAAGTGCACAAAACATTGGCGACAGCGGGACTCGATCCCACAACATGATGAGGCAAGCGCTGATCCACTGCACCACATAATCACTTCCGCTTGGTAATCTTTGATTAGTATAATTTTATAACTTGGTCATTATCCGAACTTGTAAATAGGCCTAGCCAGATTGAAAACACGGTATAAAGAGGATTTTTGGCCAAGAGTAAATTAAGTCCCGATGTTTTGACGATAATAAATTAAACAAGCAAACTGATTGGACGATGGTTTGTTTCTTGCTCATGTCCATGTGTTAATGAGTGTGAATGAATTATCACTATGCACTGGTTATTTGTCCATTGTTAATCTTATAACCTTCTAAACTTCCCCTATCTTTGCATCCATCCCTTGGGTTCCTTTATTTCTTTGTACATACATGTTTTTGGTATTTTACCATTTTCAATTTACGTATTTTAAAGGAAAAAAAGGTGGTGTTTTTGTTACAATAGGATATTGCAATCCTGTTTCTAAGATAATGTATTCAGATCTCGACATTGGAAGATGATAGAATTTACACATTTTATTGATGAGAGAATTATTTCTAGGTTCAAATATGGCATCAATATCGAGACATACCGGTGAAAATATTATTTTTTTCATATTTCGATGGGGCAATTGCTTTAAACTGGTGACATTTTTGTGTGATCATTATACATTACACACATAGAGCAGTAAGCTTGGGAACATTGACACTTTAAATCATAAAGAAAAATTTGGGGAATTCCATGACCCTTGTGCACTACCTTGATTTAAAACTCAGCACGCGTTACTATCTCTATAGGGTTTAACACGCGTTACTATCTCTATAGGGTTTAACACGCGTTACTATCTCTATAGGGTTTAACACATTACAAGACTCGAAGCCATTGACTTCAAGTTCAGTCTGAACTAATGCAATTCACTTACAGAAGCACGTTAGTTGTCCTAATGTTCTAATTGATTTGAAATTATATTAAACACAAGTCTAAATTTTATCAAACACAAGTGCCAATGTTTTTCCGACTGGTAATTCTGACTTCTACTGCTGGCCTTGGAGGTGGTGCCTATGAAAGTTGCTCACATCATGATCGTTTTTTATTCACATGAATAGTTTATACTGCAGAGATCTCCAAGCGGAATTGGATTCCTAGTAACGTCTCCAGGTTTTTGTTTGCACTATAACCAAGTAACGTGAAGAAATTCGTTTTACAATCCGCGTTGCACGCCCGGAAATTTTAAACACAAGGCGTGTCTTGTACTGTTCCACGCAGTCTTCAGGGCCTCGACAGCCATTAGGTCCATCCGTGATTATCGTGGTGAGATTTCAACCTATCAATGAAAGGTTAGGTTTGTTGCTAGGGGTGGACAAATTACAACTTTTTTTCTCAAAACGAGTAACTTCTATAACCATTTTGGCTGCTAAAAATGAATCTGACAGATCTGATGCCAGATGAATTTTTGATATGGTTCCGTGGATTTTAAATTTTGCATGTAAAGTCAATCGTGAATTGTGGCAATTTTAGACATTACTTCAAAAAGAAATGTTCTTCTCAAAAGCCTTTGTCAGAAACTCACACACAGATGCTTTTGTATATTTTATAAATATGTGCAACGTGAAAATAACTATGAAGGAAATAGTTGATTAAAAAGCAATTAACGAGTACATACTGTAAAGCATTAGGCTAAAGATAAAAGAGTGAAAACAATTAATGGAGATACATCACAGTCAATTATTCCCATCGTAATATTTCAACTTAAATTGCGCAATATTGTACATTTCGAAGAGAGGGTTCCACACGGTAGCCCACAATATGAAATTATCCTGTTTTTAAAATCTGCGTTTGGCTTGGGGATGATTAAATTTTGTATCCTCAGAGGAAATACACAATATCTTCTGACATTAAACCTGTTGAGCAGGTAGACAGACACTCGAACATTCATAATTTTGAATATTCTCGCGGAAATTATGTATACCTTTCAACATTCTTTCGTTCAAAGGTTTCAAATGTTGCAGTGGTCATGGTGGTTGAATCGTAACTTGTTCACTCGTAAGTGATTATCCCAGCACTTCTGTGCTGTGGCTTTTGAATTTTGGTATAAAGTTTCATTTCACGCGCCCCATATAGTATCACAACCTTCGAAATTGGGGAAGGACTACTGTTGTATAACATTTGAGTGTGTGAGATGGAATGAACGATCTGGCTTTGTTGGGAGTAGATAAGTGGTTTGGAGTGTCCCTTAATTAGAAATCAATTAAGAATAGCTCTGATATAAAACACATTCCTATAAAAGAAAGCACTTTTTAAAAAGCTTTGGTATTTTGGATAAATATTCTATTCTGAAAATGAAAAAGTCAAATAAAATAATTTTTCACACAGGAGATAATCATAAACACTAATTAATGATCACCAACAGGTATTACTCTTGATACAAATAAAAATAACGATAACCACTTTAAAACCGGGACAGAATGGAAGTTTGTAAGTTCCTATTTTATTAATTTAAACCTAACCAAGGTTATTATCGTTGCGCATTTATAAAAAAAAGTTTAAACAGTGTACTGGATACATCGATAGGTAAATAAGTCTTTCAAGGAGGTTTTCAATAGCTTCTACTTAAAGGACAACCTCAGCTGTAAAAGAAAAAAAACAGGATAATACATTATCCTTCGTAGCAGATGTCACTATGGAGTCTTTTATGATGTCAAGATATAAAATGATTTATTGTGAACATTTACAATTAATATAATTGCTATTATTGATATAAGTTTTGGTTACTGGCCTTTCAGTTTTATTGATGTCTTGCTTTCTATTTCTAATGGTTCGTGAGTGAAAAGAAAAGATGTATTGACCAAGAATTGAAGAGTCAATCTGCTACTCAGTACATATTTGATAGATTGGTTGCATTAATAAACATCAATACTTTCATTCCTTGTAGATCCTGTAGGTTAAAACACATGTGTCAGTGGCCTTTGAAGCCATCTCAAAATCACTGACTTAGGACTAGGCTTGTTTGGACTCATTTGAATACATTTTATTTTCATTCTGATTCAGAATATGTTCATGAAAATGTAGGAAATTTATGAAAAGGAAGAACATTGAACTCCAAGCAACTCTAGTCGCATGTATGTCAGAGAGATAAAATACTGCCACTAGAACTTTCGGATAACGAATAAGAATCCAAGAAAAGATTGTAAATCCTACTTAGGACATAAGGATGAGTCAATAAAAACTGGACCCTAATTATGTCTGCCATTTTACATCTTGAAGTAACATATATCTCAACATATGTGGTATTAGTGGAAAGCTTAATTTATTAGCTTTATTTAAATTGTTATAAAGATCATTTCCATCGGTTAGGTATAGACCGAGCTACAATCTTTAGAAGTTGTTAGTTTTGTGCTATATCCACAATCAAATGCAAATAGTTCAGTGAAACAAACCAATGTCCAGAAAAAAACCGGGCTACTAATTGGGAGCAGAATAAATGTGATGATATATAAACCACAATTCTTCCAAACAGGGTGGATGCCATGGGAATCAACCCAGTGTGTTTTATGTGTTTAACACCATGATCCTGCGTCTGCTGAATAAAACCACTCGTCTACTCCTGAGTGGGTTTAATATAAAATCGTTCTGTTTACCCATAAGGGCGCTGATTTGTGCTTAATATGGCATGAGGAGATTTCTTTGAGGACACGAATTTCTCTCAAATTGCACTGGATCGATTGTAGACCACTGGCACCTACCAAGAACGTTTCAAAGGTTTATCGGACAAACAAGTACAAAAGAAAACAGGAAACATTGTTTTGAACAGTGCCTGATATCGCAATCATAAAGACGGCGTATTCGACTTATTCACTTCGGGTGTGATCTAATACACTGGTAAGCATTCCAAATATGCAAGAAAAAAACGAGGGCGCTTCTTTCTGGAAATGTCTTCATGTCTCTTTAATCATTTCAGGTGAAAGCTAATGTATATAAAAGCTTTACAACCATGCATAAATACCATTTTGAAAAATCTTGGGTGCGCACTATTTTCCAAATATGCCAGTGTCCCTTAAGGCTCAAGCGCTTGGGGTAAAATGAACTCAATGCTCAGAATTTATTTGATGTGGTACTAATAATTATGACCAAAGGAAAAGTTAAAAATTTAAAGATAATCGGCCATGCCTCTTTGAATAAAGTAGTTGCTAGGAATGAATGCTTTATCAATATTGCTAAGTAAGCCTGATGAAACAGACGGCATCCACAAACAACAAATTCTTCGCACGGTTGAAATAGGACAATGGCATGTAGAACATGACCTCCCAGGAATAGCGAGTGTGCTTTCTACAACATATACCGCTTGTAATCTTCATTTATTTCTTATACCAGGACTGCGGAGCAATTACAGTATCAGTTAGGGATTACTTGGAGGTGTGCCACTGATAAATGTAGCCATTAATAATAATTGCGTCTTGAGACACATCCATAAAGTGGATCATGTTATGAAATCCGTCATGAATAACTCAAGTTGTAATTTGGGGTAACTTGCACGTAATCGGAAAAACAAAACATGTAAAGTACGTGTCTACGAAAGAAAACAAATCTGAAACATGAACGCCTATACATATATCTGTATACTTTTATAATCTTAACGTTGACGTATTCATGGATTTGTATTCATCTGAAGCCAAATAAATAAATAATATAGGTAGATATGAGCTGATTGGTACTATTATTACATACACCAACTTCATTGACCCGTTATAATGTTTTCCATAAGAATTGTGGTCTGTCTAAAATTACTTCGTCCGAAGAAGTAATTGAATTTAACTCACTTAAGACCAATTTTGTTTGTTTGATTGTTGTTTTGTTAAGTTTCTTTTCGGGTGATGTGGGGGGGGGGGCAATAGAATATTTTAGGATAGAATTATGCAAAATAGCTCAATGTCATGAAAATGTCCTCGGTATACTTGTTTTCTCTTTCTTTTTTTCTGGATTTTCCTCTGATCTTTCACTTGGCAACGCCACTGTGTATAACACATAACAGTAGGAAGATATTTGGTCTGTAAGTGTTTGGTGTCTTTTTTATCTTACATGTATTTGTTCTTAATTGTTTGTTCAGTATACCAACCCTTTTACCTTTTTTTCAGAACGCATACAGAGAATTAGAGGTTTCATTGGGCACTGAGGTTGCATGCACTTTATTGATGGGTAGGTGAATCTTTGCCGATTCCCGGACAAGTTGACCTTATGTAACCGTGAGAAATTCATGGGTGTCATTCAAGGCCAAAGGTCAGCACCTAATAAATAACTTCATTTTGTTAAATACAGATCAACCTGTAAAATTGCCTTGTTTTTAAAGGAGGTAAAAAGCTGAAAACAACGCCTTATTGAGATATAGTGCTGCAGCATCAAGACTGGTACCGGGGCCGGAATAATAACATTTGTCATCATAGCTAAAATTGACCGTAGGGATGTGGAGTTCATGAAAACTGGTGATGACAAAATTAAAAGTAGTGGCAATTTGCATACGACGCCATTTTCCAAAATGGAAGCCATCTTAAAGCCAAAAACACCTAAGAAGACAATTTTGGTGTAAAAAATGTTTTTTTTCTGGGTCAAGGAGTTCAAAACAATTATTCCCCAAACTATAAAACGTTGCATGTGCCGATATTTTCCAAGATGGCTGACACTTTATTAACACAAACCTTATATTTCTTAATATATAGCCTAGGAAGATGATTGTGGTGTCAATTAAAGATTTTCTGGGTCAAGGAGTTCAATAAAGCTATTTACAAAACTGTCAGATGAATATAAAAGTAATGGCAGTTTTCATACGTCAGTATTTTCCAAGATGGTCAACATATAAAAATACAAAATTGTTTATATCTCATGCTATACAGCACCTAGGATGACAATTTTGGTGACAAAGTGGATGTTTTTAGGTCAAGGATTTTAACAGCAATATTCTCCAACTGTCAGATGAGTCGTGAGTCATGTTATTCATGGACTACCAATGTGACACCCAAAATAAGACACCTTGACTACTCTATGTGTATTCACCCAAATCATATATCTGGAATTGCATGGGATTTTTAATATTTAGGCCTGTATTATTTTAATAGAAACTATTATTTGTTTGTTTCAGATGTGTCAAGAGTAAAATGGCCCCGAATTTCGAACAATTAAATGGTCATGGTCACGTGCATACCTATTGGTAGTCAATGTTTTGGAGGTTTCGTTCATAGGGGCCATAAAGCGCAGTTAGGAGGTTCTAAGGAGGAGTTACTGAGGATTCTGTGTTGGAATTAATTATCAAGCACCTTGGTTAATATATTTTATCACTTTGCCACATTAAGCCTGACATTGTAGTAGGTTAACACTCTTGGGTACTTATTTGGCTATCTTGGGGAAAAGTGACAAATGCAAATAAACATCACTTTTATATTCATCCTACAGGTTTGAGAATAGTTTTATTGAACTCCTTGACCCAAAAAACACTCATTTTGACACCAAAATCATCTTCTTAGGTTATATAATAAGAAATATGCGTTTTTCTTTGACGAGATGTAGGCCATCTTGAAAAATAGCCGGGTATATAAATTTCCATGACTCAGACAATTCTGGCAATTGTATATTGAACCTCTTGACCCAGACAACATACATTCCAACACTAAGTCACCATAGTAGTGCTATTACCTTTAAAATGGCGGCCAGTTTTGAGAATGTTGGTTTATGCAAATTGCCATCACTTTTAATTTTGTCATCACGTATTTTCATGAACTACACAACCCACTGATCAATTTTAGCTATGACTGCAAATGTTATTATTCCGGCCCTGGTTGTTAGAAATCTAAGGCCCTTTTTCACTTGATGCTGCAGCACTAATACACTTATCTTATATCAGTAGCCAATCCTGAAAATAGCATATGCACCTGACAACGAAAGGTTAGAATATTTGTCTTTTCTGATGTACAGGAAAATCGATTGGGCTGCATTCACTTGCCAATCTATCATGTTTATGGTGATTAGGGTTAGTCACGGTTAAGATATATACGGGGCGTATCAAAAAGAAGTAAACAGTTTTGAAAGTTTCATAAATGTAGAATGTATGAAGTATTGGTCAGTTTTACGGGGCGTATCAAAAAGAAGTAAACAGTTTTGAAAGTTTCATAAATGTAGAATGTATGAAGTATTGGTCAGTTTTTATTTGAGTTTTTCATGGTAACTTGGTATCTTTTCAATCCACAGTCTCAAAATCAGTCATGTACGACAATCAATAACGATTTTTTTTTACTTTTTGTAACCCGAGCACAAATGCGGTTGTGCAAACCAATCATGGGTTCGAATCATGGGTATCAATGGGTTTCGATACCTCCAGATGATCAATGAAGATGTTGTTTCCTTCATTGAACAGAATCTTCCTCGTTTTCAGCTGCAACGAAATGGCCAATTTCAACGAGCGTGGTGGGCACAAGATGGTGCGCCTCTCCACAGAAGACGAACTGTGACAGATCGCCTTGCTGAGTTATTTGCAGATCGTGTTATTGCCCTGAACCATCAAATCGAGTGGCCACCACGATCTCCTGATCTGACTCCGTTAGATTTTTTCTTGTGGGGACACCTCAAATCCAGGTTCAAAATCATATCGGTGTTACGGAGGATGAAAATATCCGAAGCACTTTTTCGGAGAGTGAAATTTCAATCGGCCATAGGTCAGAAGTCAAAGTTCGGATTTTCATTTTTATTGTGGGTATGCGGTTCTTACGTGACTCCATTTTACTTGTGTTGCTTTCGTGATCAAACTCCCATGGAAAGTGGTTATGTTTGTTGGGTCCCTACTTCCCTCCCCCTTTCGGCACTAACGGAAGCTTTTTTTTAGCTTGGGCACTTAATGTGTTAATCCAAAGATTCCAGGTAATTGTGAGCATGCTCTTCAAAACCTTTCAAGCTGTATATCTGACATAAACACCTGGATGTCAAATATGCTGGAGATGAATCAAGACAGAATTTATTGTCTTTGCCACGCCATGTGTTTTGGAAAAATCTGCCTCCAATACGGTTAGATCTGGGCGGCTCCTCTGTAAAGAACCTTGGGGCGTATTCGTAGGTTTATCACTTTTGATGCTTGGAAGCATGTTTTATGATCTTCGGTCTTGTTCCGCATTGACTATGCCAACCTCATTACTATTATGGCGTCAAATAAATAGATCTTAAGGGCTCCAATGCTTGCAAAATAAAACTGCGCGTTTGGTATTCGCATGCGCTCTTGACCAGAGTTCGTCACACTTCTTGATCACTCTTCACTGGTTGCCTGTTAAGGAACGTACCAGATACAAAGTCCTTCTTTATGTGTATAAGTCTCTTCATGGACAGGGTCCATTATACCTTACTGATGGTCTAAATTTGTATGTGTTGGATGGTAATTCTGATGGTACAAAACGAAGGCGACGCGGCTTGTTATTATTGGCTCTAATTACGTAATTTGAGACAGATCAATTCTAAGTTCTGGAACAAGCTTCCTGCTAACATTAGTGAGGCATTTTCCACCAGTGTCTTTAAGCGGCTCATGAAAGCATACTTAATCTCCTGATGTTTAACATTTTGTTAACTTTGGTTTTCCTTATTATTCTGCATATTAATTTCGTATTTTAAGTATTTGTTCTAAGGTGCTCTGTTCTCTTAGATCCCTATATAAATGCATTATTATTATTATTATTATTATCATACCAAATAAAGATACAACCTTGTAGTTGTTTATTTTTAAACGTAGATTTATCTGTCTATTTTATTTAAACAAAATGTTTCATATTTAGTTTCTTAGATTATTTTTGAGATGCTATTTGACACGCATCAGATGTTCTCATCGGCCATTCACAAATTCATCATATTTATTAATATCAGGCATCAGTAGTGCTTTCAATAATGAAATCGAAAGTAATTGATATTTCAAGCCATCACATGCCAAAATAAAGGTGACAATTAACAATCTTAGTAAGTAGCCAGTGCCCTTTAAAACAATATCACATTTTAAGAGCGCCCCACTTTTAAACATTTTGAGATCTTTGCACAGATGCATTGGCAAATAGCCAGTAAACTATAATGAATGGTAAAGTTTGAATTTTTCTTTGCTTCCTATAAAATGGATTTTTTTAATTATATAGAATAATTACTAGCGGATCCCGATGATAAATCAACAGCCGCGGAAAACATCCTTCCAATATAAAATAGCCGTTTAAAATAGAGCCAGTACGTGTGTGTCAACACTCATCCATTAGCTGTTCTGACAGTTGTTGAAGAGAGACTCTCCAAGCTTTGGATGAACTCAGGAAACACAGGTATGTGCTTTCGATTTCCATCTACGCAACCGTGAAGCCACTCGTCAGCTTAAAGTAACCTGGTCTGCAACACTCCTGGAGGACTGTGATAACCCTGAATACCTAGGAGTTGCCTTGGACCGCACTCTCTCTCTTATAAGACCCACATCAAGAAGACGAAGAGAAAAGTATGTTCACGCAATATCATCTTGAACAAACTCACTGGCACAAGATGGGGTGCTCGCCCACATACCCTAAGATTGGCGGCACTTGCCCTGTGCCACTCATGTGCAGAGTATGCTTGCCCTGTATGGGAAAGATCAACCCATGCCAAGAAGCTTGATTCAGCATTAAATGCCTTCTGCCGGCTTATCACAGGATGTCTTCGTCCAACACCAACGGAGAACTTATACATCCTGGCAGGAATTGCTCCACCCGATAGCCGTCGTAGTGTAGAGAGCATGCAAGAGCGTAGCTGTCAAGTATCTAATGTGAAGCCCCCTATGTCCGGACAGAGACCTACTGCCAATCCAGAGAGAGTTTTTTAAGCAAAGTCCAACCTCTTGAATCAGTCTCTAAGGAGTACATCTTGCAGTTACTGTCCATTTTCCCTATTCACTGTGCACACAGTGCATTCAATAGGCCTGTGACCTGTCACGCGTACTCTGTGCTTAACGCATAGGACATGAGAAACTCACGTCGTTGCGAGAAAAGTGCTCAAGGGATTTTCTTGGTAGAAGCGCTAATTGTAGAATATATTATCATCAATAACATATGTGAATTTTATTATGATAGAACATTCAGAAAAATCCGAAAATGGTTAATTTATAAAGAGTGGTATTTCGGTAGGGTATAATGCTGACTCTGTGGGAAAAATCACCAGTGATTGCTGGGCAGATTCAAAAGGGCGCCATGGACAACGGTTAGACCTATACTCTTTGAAGAAGCTGACAACCAAGATAATCTTATTTTTGATATGGTGGTGTAATTTGGTTGAAAAACGGTGCTGAAAAAGATCCGAAACGACCATTTCTAACAAGGCTTCCAACATGTGTAAAAACAGGCCTACTCGCCAAAGTTCATGCACACAGTGTGTGGGTAATCTCTCATCCATAGCATGTCATTGATCAGTGATTGGATGGTGCCCTGTGAAGTGGGAATCATTTACATACGATCAAACTTATGAATGGATTCATGTCACAATGATTTGGTTGGGTGGGCAAAAGGTCGAGGCCCGTTTACAGTGGACACTAACTGCACTAGAATCGCATTGTGGAAAGAAAGACTTGCTATTAACCAAGTAACATCTATTGGTTTTGAACCTGGTGAGCATCTTCCACCTGGAGCTGACTCCTCATGGGCTGAATGGCGATGCCTCAACAGATTGAGAACCAGAACTGGCCGATATAAGGTTTCCTTGCAGAAGTGGGGCTACCTGCAAGCAGATCAGGACACTACCTGTGGTTGAAATAATTCTGGGTCTTCCTCGTAAGTACCCAACTGAGTTACTGCTCAACACATTAAAATGGGAAAAACTCAGCTGTCGTCGCGATAAACACCTCAATATTTTTGTATACAAAAGCCTGACTAATTCCCTCCCTTTACCACTGTGCAATATATTTCATACAGTGATATCTAGTCACAACCATTTGACCAGAGCTGGTACCCGTGGTAATCTGGTTATTCCTCTTTGTAATAGTGTTTCAGCCAAACGCAAATATGCTTCCAGGGGTGTGCTTTCCTTTAACAATCTCCCATTATGTGCAAAATCTCCCTTACCACCAAATCTTGCACGCTTCAAAGCACTGTGTAATAATTAATGTCCACTCCTGGTTTCTCTAGTGCAATATCCATTACACTTGTTAATTATTGTACGGCATATACAGTTATTTGTATTATCATAACAGGTTCCTGATTAGTTGGCCTGTATCTAATTTTCACTGATTGATTTTTTTTGTTATTGTTTTAGGATGTATTTTTCTGCCCACTAGGCTGATGCATGTGGGTGCAAGGGGAACTGCCTCCAGCCTGAAGCGGGGATGTAATTTGGGTGGTAGGGGCAACCCTTGTGCTTGCTGGCGGTTTTTATTGTTACTTATTTTTTGCCCATCCCTGCTCCAGTTTTGGATGGCTGCTCCCTTGGCCTGTCCACTTTCATGCCCATGGTCAGCAGTCCTTGGTGCGTCATGGCCACCTATTCGTTTAAATATGTTCTGTACACCCTTTAAAATGTATATTTTATATATATTATTCTGTGTACATTATTTGTTTGTATGATGTCGATTTAAATGTATTATGTTTGACCCCTGGGCCAAATTGAAGAACAGTGTTGATCACTGAATTTGTTCCCCAGGCAAAAGAAGTTTTAATAATAATAATAATTGTGGAACAGCACCACAGACATTGGAACTTCTCTTGGTCTGCCCACTGTTGGAGCAACAATGCACAGGCAAGGACCTTGCGAAATTCAGTGAAGCAGCCAGACGTTGTACCCATCTCTGGCTGGATCATATTTGAGAACCACTGTGTTTGGACACGATAAGAAGAAAGAAGAAGCCGCTCCGTCAGTTCACGAAAGTTATAGGATTATTTTTCATGAGACTGTGCTATTTCATAACGGAACTGTAAATGTTTTCCAGTGCTGCTGTGCATTAGGCTGGAGATCCCCCGATTGAATACAAAATCACTTCTTTATAACGCTTGCCAATTTTGAGCATTACTCTTCGCAGGTATAGTTTACTAGGCAATTAAAAAAAAATCTTCAAAAACTGTGCTATTATTGCTTTAATACGGTCCATTAACACAGGTAACATATTAATCTTAATAATCGTGGTCATTTGTCGATTTATGCATTCAGAAAAATGATGAAACAAAACAGAATCAAAATAACCAGCTGGTATTATTTAGGCACTCTTTGATCCAGCACGAAGCGCACGGTAACATTTGCCCCGTCTGTGCACTATTAGTTTATCGAATAAATAACAAATCTGGATTCAAGAACCGCAAAGTTTTTTTTTTTTTTTTTTTTTAATATGAAATTTGTGTCTGTGATTGGTAATGCATATGTGGGGGTGTGTAGGTGTACATGCATGCATTGTGTTATGTGTGCAAGTGTACATTTGTATGTGTATGTATGTATGTGTGTGTATGCGTGCGTGTGTGTGTGTGTACCTGCTACATCTTCAAAGTGCTACAGTGTTATTTGTATGTATATATGTACATAATCTTACATAGCACATATACATGTATATGTGTTATGTAAGATTATGTACCATAACTTATTTTTCTGTATACTTGTATTACTGTAATTATTGTTATCAGGTCTTCCTGGGAGACCAATACATTTGTATTGAAGGAATTTCCTGAATAAATAACGATTAAATAAAATTAAATAAAATAAATATAGGATCATTTTCATGAGACTGTGCTATTTCATAATGGAAATGTAATGTTTCCAGTGCTGCTGTTGAATTAGGATTGGAGATTCCCGAATCTGAATACAAAATCACTTCTTTTATAACGCTTGCACAATTTTGAGCATTACTCTTCGCAGGTATAGTTTACTAGGCAATTAAAAAAAATCTTCAAAAACTGTGCTATTATTGCTTTAATACGGTCCATTAACACAGGTAACATATTAATCTTAATAATCGTGGTCATTTGTCGATTTATGCATTCAGAAAAATGATGAAACAAAACAGAATCAAAATAACCAGCTGGTATTATTTAGGCACTCTTTGATCCAGCACGAAGCGCACGGTAACATTTGCCCCGTCTGTGCACTATTAGTTTATCGAATAAATAACAAATCTGGATTCAAGAACCGCAAAGGTAGTGACAGTGATACCCTTAGCCCAGGCTGAGTCATTTCCATATCGACATTTCCATATTATATTCCCACTAGACATGAATTTTCAATATGCTAACGCAGCAACAACGTGATAGCACTCTCAAATGGAGATGATGTTCTTCTATTTTTATGTTACTTTTAAAGATTTTTAGACGGAAATGGGTTTGTGTTTTGTTGCTGTTGTTGTTTTAAATTGACAAGTTTGGTAACAAGTCGCTTGCAATCAATCAACCAGGGTACTAGCCAAGCCTGCAGTGTTAGTGCTTGGTTAGACATCGTAAACATGGTAAGGGATAATGGAGGGAGTTATACCCACTCTTGATTTCATCATTTTGAATAAGGAGAGATACAATTCTGAGTATGGCTGGATAGCAATCTTAAAGGGGTCCTATTAGTCATGTAAGAGAAAATTGTTGTAAGTCCATTTCATTAAAATATGACCAAAACGTAAACTTCAGCGATTTCTCTCCCTCGCTCTCCTCCTCCCTCCGTCCCTCCATACCTCCCTCTCCTCTCTTCCCCTCTCTCTCGCTCCCTCTCTTGCAGTATAAGCTAACACAGCCTTAAATTTGGTTCCAATAATATGTGAAAATGTTAATATGTTAACACTATAAGTGTATAAGGTCTTGTGCACTCCCATTGATGTATGGGGGACTCATGTGGACCCCTTCTGAAAACAACTTTGCCGTTGGAATTCTGGCCATTGACCACATAACAGGAAAAATGAAAATCGGTTGTACCGATTCAAAATGGCGGTCCAAAACCCTATTTTTATGATGCGCACCAAATTCCCCCGCAAAAAATTGAAAAACCACTTTCCGGAAGGACCTTTTCAATAGAATTTGCTCATAATAGGAGAACATAAATACATTTCCATTGCTGAAATACAAATTGTAAAAGGTTATTTCAATACGATTTAAGGAGCAAAACAAGTTTTGGATAGCGCCACCAAAATGCTAATTTATGCTAATTAGCATAAAATGCCATGGGGATTTGATTTTTTCCACCACAATATGTGCAATTTCATAAAACTTTCGGCAAAAATAATTTGCATTTTACATTGGCCTCTTTGGACCTAGAATCGTGTTAGTTAGACATCTTACATGAATTTGTGGCATTTCATAGCTTTATTGAATCATTTTGAAAATTTCAGTCCCTTATTTGACCTGTGACCTCAATAACTTAAATTGCTCAAGGTGCCAAAGTGGCACCGGTGCATTCTTCCACTATAGTGGCTGGAATTAATTCTCGGACTGAATCGAAGATACGCCAGCGTAAAGCGCGTTAACCGGCAGGGACAGCGAACATAGTAACGCGGTGCTAGATTGGTCAAAGTACTCGCCGAACCAATGCGTAGCTGACGGCGCTTACACGGGGTGTGCGTGCGGAATGTCCGAGAAATAAATCCACCATTTATAGACACCCTGGCTAATAATTTTTAACAATAAAATTAGTCTGGGTTGGTACGATAATTGGATGATTAAAATCAACAACTTAAATTTGTCTCTGTTAAAAAAGTTAGAGTGATACAGAAAATAAAAGAATGTTATGGTGTTTGAAGATTGTCTTTACAATTATGAAAGTGGTCAATATTTGGACACTGTTTTTGAAATCATTGCGAAGTTTAGTTGTTGAGATTTACATTCTTACATGTCAAAGATCAATATTGACCAAGTTTTGGCAATAAACCTTTAAAACGCATTGTAATACGCCAATTCCCTCCTTATGCCCTATAATTCCGTATTATGATCATTCAAGCTAATGCTTCAAAATTACATGAAACTTGTATCACACAGTCCTCAGAGCATCAATATTAAACTTATTACAAACATCACATGCCTGGAAAGTTTTGTATGTCAATGTATGTACATGTATACCGATATAACGTCTTTCCCTGGGGTTTCAAGCAATGTTTAGATGAATAGCATTTTGTTAAATAGGATGAACCGCGCACAAATTTTGATGAATGCATGTGTAATGTCATTTAACATTTAATTTTCTATGTTGGTCTCTTGTCTCAAATACATTATGGCGCACCCCTTTAAATGCGTTTTTGAGTACATCTACGCCAACTCAGCTTGCGCTTACTAATCGGTCAAATGTCCGGTGTGTTGTCTATGTAAGAATACAAGAGGTTTGGATAAGTATTATCAAACCCAAATCTGCATGCTTATACTGATTAAAAAGGCAGAACAACTGAATATAGCCGATAACGTTTTAATTGTAAATGCATGTTTTATACAGAGGCTTAAACCCTCGTCTTACCAGCCTTTTTTGTTAACACGGTTTTACAAAAGGGGGGGGGGGGGGGGGGGGGGGTGGTTACCACCCCCCCCCTCGAGAATTTGTTATAAAGCACCCGATGCTTATGATTTGATACCAACTGGGATAGCTATGGTCATTCATCTTGCCATTGTGAACCAAAAAATAAGAACCAAAATACCTAGTATGGCGTCCAATGACGTCAATGTTCAATTGTCCGCGAGTCGGGCCCAAAAAGGGCATTTCCATCACGAAAATAGCGTGGAAAATCCAATTTTGCGTGCTAAAAATCGCCGGAATTATCGGATTTCAGTGCGGTTGTTCAGCTCTAATGATGGCATTGGATAGTTTTACATAACATGAGTTTTTTTTTAGAGCCATACTGTTGCATAATATTTTCAAAAAAGCACATAAAAAATATCATTGGGGCAACACCCCCCCCCCTACCCTTCGGCTTTGACGGCCGTACCTATTCACCGGTGAAGGTGCTATTCACATTTTTTTCGACTTCTACTGCTCTATTTTAAACTGACCAAGAAGGATGAGAGAACGATTACATCTAGAAGCTTTTTACGAAAGTTTTTAGCATTTAGCGCACCGGAGCGAAATTCACTAGGGGGGGTGGTAACCACCCCCCCCCCCCACTGGTTTAAGACGAGGGTTTTTTTTTTTAAAACATTGATCCAAACGATATTATTGTTATTAACGAAGTGAAAACTTACTTATTTTGTAATTTCTTTACCAATTTTTATAGACCGTTGCAAGATTGTAGCTGTACTTTCGTTTTCTTTACAATAACTTTCGCACAGCGTAAAAGTGGTTGCATCATTTTATTCAATGTTATAACTTGGTATTTGATTTTTAAATGTAGCATTTCGGAAGCTTCTGCACTCAATAAGCATCATTGATTAAAGCAAAACATTAACCAATGCACGCAACTCGCTCCTCAAGGGACCTGCCAACATAGGCACCACTGGAATCCTAAGCATGCATTCATTTCTCATGCGGATTTCAAATGTTAATTTCAAAATTGTAAAGGTGTGCCTTTTCTGAAAACTGGAGTCTGTTAAAACAACAGTCCCACGTCAAGCTTCAACGTTGTATGCAGGTGACACTGTTATAATATGACGGTCATACACTGACATACTTCAACAATCACCAAAGACCGGACAAGATAATCCATTTTACGGTCAGGAAATAAATATGTGTTAATCCTCGGATTACGCCGCCTTCATTAGTGTGTTCATCGTGAATGAACTATGCAGTGTAACGTCAATCTGGGGTAATCCCTCGTGTTTTGCTATTCCAATGAAGACAACCATGACACCCCCCTAGTGAACGAAATTGTGGAGTTGTTCAAATCCAAATTCATAAATTACAAGAAACGCGTTCTCAATAATCTGACACCGATGAGTATCTGTTAAGGTTGTCTTTTACAGAGGGAGTCTGGATTGAAAAAAAATTAAGAAGGTTCATGGTAGATATGGATGTGTGTGTAGGACCAAACCAGCAAGTCTGTGGAAATCGTGTAGGTATTGTACTCTATAGACCTGTTTCGAGATATTGATCTGACAGGTGCCAGATAGACTAACACATACAATAGCAATTGTATGAAGTATGAAGCATGCCAAACACACAATGAATGATTTCACCAGCCCTGGGCTGACAGGCAAGCCGGGCAGGCGAGTCAACCTAAAATGATGAACATAACATCGGTTACTCCTACAACAGGATATCATCTGATGCTCAGATTTTCTGGATTGGTTCAACACACCCATATCATAAGTTTGGGATTTTCAAAGACTATAGGTGTTTTTGAGCAATTAACCTTCATGATAAACTATTAAACCGGTTAGCCTACTTGATATTTGTTTTTAAACGGACTTAAAGAGGCCGCCTATGGTACCATAATGGCACCTTACCCTCCTTACACCTTATCCTCCCCAACCACTCCATGCCCCCAATAGCGATTTAATTTACTAATATAATTTACTAATATAGAAGAATATACTTTCTATGGTGTCAAAGAAAGTGTGTAAGGTCCCCACAGGGTATTAAACGTACGCGTGTGTGTGTATGTGTGTGTGTTCGCATCCCCATAGAAAGCGAGGGTGTGTGAATGAATACACACATAAAAACCGAGGAAATTTGACGAACCGAGGAAATAGCGAGGATAAAAAAGCGAGAAACTCTATAGGCGATCCTCTCTCTGCTTGTAGTGTGTAAAAACGTAGGAATTAAGCTATTCTCGGTGTGAAGGGGGTAGCTTTTTAACCTCTCTAGGTATGTAAACCCACAAAATGTGTGTGTGTGTGTAGGGTGTGTGTATGTGTGTTTGTTCGCATCCCCATAGAAAGCGAGGGTGTGTGAATGAATACACACATAAAAACCGAGGAAATTTGACGAACCGAGGAAATAGCGAGGATAAAAAAGCGAGAAACTCTATAGGCGATCCTCTCTCTGCTTGTAGTGTGTAAAAACGTAGGAATTAAGCTATTCTCGATGGGAAGGGGGTAGCTTTTTAACCTCTCTAGGTATGTAAACCCACAAAATGTGTGTGTGTGTGTGTGTGTGCGTTTGTTTTCACCTACAACCGAGGACACAAACCTGACTTTTCACTGTATAAACGCGGACATCGTTACAACCGAGGACGTCCTCGTTTGTAACGATGTTAAATATTCTAAGTATTGCTTATTCCGTTAATAATTCATTTTATTCGGTTTTAGGGTTAGGTTTAGGGTTAGGGTTAGGTTTAGGGTTAGGGTTAGAGTTTAGGGTTAGGGTTAGGGTTTATAATTAGGGTTAGGGTAGGTTAGGGTTAGAGTTTAGGGTTAGGGTTAGAGTTGATTAACCCTAACTCTAACTATAACCTAATCCTAAGTCATTGTAGCGAGTAGATCACTGGGCTTTCGCCTAACCCTAAGTCACTGGGGCGAGTAGATCCACTCGGCTTTCGCCCTAACCCTAAGTCACTGGGGCGAGTAGATCACTGGGCTTTCGCCCTAACCCTAAATCACTGGGGCGAGTAGATCACTGGGCTTTCGCCCTAACCCTAAGTCACTGGGGCGAGTAGATCACTCGGCTTTCGCCTAACCCTAAGTCACTGGAACGAGTAGATCACTGGGCTTTCGCCCTAACCCTAAATCACTGGGGCGAGTAGATCACTGGGCTTTCGCCCTAACCCTAAGTCACTGTAACGATTACATCACTGGCCTTTATAGGCCTGCGGCGCAACCCTCTCATGAATATTCATGTAATTAACTCATTAATATTCATAAAATCTCATAAATATTCAGCTAAGCTAAGCGACTATATAGGCCTGCGGCGCAAAACAGCTAGCTAAGCGACTATAGGCCTGCGGCGCAAAACAGTTAGCTAAGCGGCTTTATAGGCCTGCGGCGCAAGCTTGTTAACACTTTTACCCCATAATTTCCTTCCTTCTTCAAGCCCTGCCCTCTTTAAGGGGCTATCGGTCTGTGACGCTAGCGAGTTATATATAAAAAATAGTAGATTAGTAAATTTATAGGCCTGCGGCGCTAGCGAGTTATATATATATATATATAAAATATTAGATTAGTAAATTTATAGGCCTGCGGCGCAATACGGTATCTAATCCAAAAAAAATCCCCCCATACCCCCACGGGCGCTTTAACTTAATAATATATTGGTTTATTCTTTCTATAGTGTCAATGTTTCACTTTTAAAAGGTCATCCGAGGTTCAAAATCATGAATATTCATAAAATTACCTCATAAATATTCATAAAATCTCATAAATATTCATAAAATCTCATAAATATTCATAAAATTATTAATGTATAGGCCTGCGGCGCAAAACAGTTAGCTAAGCGAATATAGGCCTGCGGCGCAAAAAACAGTTAGCTAAGCGGCTTTATAGGCCTGCGGCGCAAGCTTGTTAACACTTTTACCCCATAATTTCCTTCCTTCTTCAAGCCCTGCCCTCTTTAAGGGGCTATCGGTCTGTGACGCTAGCGAGTTATATATAAAAAAAATAGTAGATTAGTAAATTTATAGGCCTGCGGCGCTAGCGAGTTATATATATATATATATATATATATATAAAATATTAGATTAGTAAATTTATAGGCCTGCGGCGCAGACGGTTATCTAATCAAAACAGAATAAACCCCCCAATACCCCCACGGGCGCTTTAACTTAATAATATATTGGTTTATTCTTTCTATAGTGTCAATGTTTCACTTTTAAAAGGTCATCCGAGGTTCAAAATCATGAATATTCATAAAATTACCTCATAAATATTCATAAAATCTCATAAATATTCATAAAATCTCATAAATATTCATAAAATTATTAATGTATAGGCCTGCGGCGCAAAACAGTTAGCTAAGCGACTTTATAGGCCTGCGGTACTTTTTTCTATCTATGTCCGTATGGGAAACGTAAAACGCTTTGATTGCTTGTTTGGCTATTACGGTGGGGTTAGCAACGCGCAACATCGCGCTAAACATTACCGCTATGCCTTTAACAAGAATTCTTGGCGAAACGAACCTAAGCAAGAATGAAAATGTGTAGGCGTGTTAATTCTCTCCTGAATAAAGAAGTGAGTGCATGCACACAAAAGTGGTGAAAAGCATACTTTCCGAATAAACCAGGCAAATGTACCAGGAATGTCAATAATCCGGTTATATTTTTATTAGTATTTTTATTAGTATAATTCTTAATGTGAACTTATCTTGCGTTCCATCTAATACTCTGCTACGGTAGCCTACAATGACTATCATACAAACATATTATGACCAGATCCTCTTAAGACAGCACTGAAGCTAACTTTTTTGTAGCGCAATTGCATTTCTTTAATGCTATGACAGGTGTATGGCGTGTGACGATGAGCCCTCTTTGTTCAGGAAGGAACGGTTTCCCGCTATTACCATGATTTCTCCATACATAGATGCGTACGTGTTTCTTTGCCGAGTCACTTGGGAGGTTGTAACTCTGATCTGTTTCTGCCTTCGAAACTATGTGCCGTTCGTGACAATTCATTGCATGGAAATCGTCACAAATTTCCTTCCTGATTTGGTTTTAAAAAGTTGTAAAATATAACCTTCCTTTTGTGATTCAAATATCGCTTTCATATCTTTTGGGAACTGTTCACAACATCACACCCGGTATGACACATTCAGATTAGCGTTCGTACACAGCTCGTTTCAAAGTGTTCAACATCTTAATAATTATCAACGACCATAACACATTACAAACCTTTTTCTTATTTAAATTCATCCCCAAATCTCTTCCACCCACTTTTATTTTCTTATTTACTTATAAACAGTAATATCTGCCAATGCAACACACGTCAATCAAATAATTTTCACCCCATTTCGATTAATAAAACACTCCTTGTCGTCGTTGTTCGCACTATACCATTGCCCCAAGCCTTGGAACGCATTACATTCATATATTCGAAATGCCACATCTACTATCACATTTCAAAATAAATAAAATTTCAGTAATGTTGTAGAACACCCATCATTCTTCTTCTTGCGTATGAGGCAGCTAAATGTATTGAAGTTGCTGGAGCCAGCTCACTGTTGACTGGTTGGGGTTTGAGAAGTCTATATCCACCGGTGGACGAAAGGTAGGGTATGCACTAGCTGAGAACGCAATCCGCAGTTTGTGATGGAGAGTCACGTTGGCGGGCTATAGAGATTGTCGCATGCAGCCCATCGGTACATATTGCTGTTGAAATGACCGACGCCTGTTCGAATCCTTTTCAAAGTGACCCATTCCTTACGTGGAAGGTTGCTAGCAGGTGGGAGGTCTGTCATGGGTGCGATAGTGAATTGGTCTGGTCTTGGAGTATCTTGCCCGGCAGTGTTTCATGTCTATTGAATGGAGAACTGGAGAGTTTAGCAGCGTGCCGACAGAAAGGTCTGCCGAGCTGGTGTGATTCTTTGACAATATTATCCAACAGATGATTGTTGTCCAGCAGAGCCTTGTTCACCTGTATATGTCCTGTCCTGTATATTTTGTCTCGTCTCCGCCCCTCCCCTATATTTTTTTCGTATTTAAGCATATCTCTTGTAACTTTTTTTTTTTAATTTTTTGACACTTTTTGTAGAGGGCACTGCGATCTCACGCCTCGCGTTTAGCAGTGTCCTCGTCCCTTCACCATGTATGCATTCTAAAATACTGTTTTGTATTGTTTTTCTGTAATATTATCACCTATATAGTTGTCATTACTACTTGGAAATTATGTTTTATTTAATAATAGTTTAATTTTATTATTTGTATACAACCAAATAGCTATCTCTATGTACATAATCTATGGTTATCTTCATATGAAGGTTTATCATCTGTTTATTTTGTATACATGTTTTGTGAAGAGACAAAATAAATTTGAATTGAAATTGAATTGAAACCAGTTCCGATCAGGGACGATCCGGGATGGTCCTGAAAAGCTTGAGTGTCAGACCCTGATGCCACACGGTGTCATATGCTGTCCACCAAGGTGACGCCAACCTTGCGATGCTTTTCAAAGCTCCCCTCAATATTACTTGTGAGTTTTACGATCTGATGAACAGTGCTTTGGTGAAATCCTGCTTGCTCATCGGGCAGATGGGATTCCGCGACTGGCTCCAGCTGGGCCAGGATCAGCCTCTCAAGGAATTTGAAGGAAACGCACAGAAGTGATATTCGATGGTAGTTCATGGGGTTGTCAGCAGGCTTGTTTGATTTGGGGAGTGCAATGATGGTTTTCAAATCATCGTGGACCACACCGCATCAGGAACTCCGCTGGTATATTATCAGGCCCCTGGGCATTTCCACTCTTTAGTTGGCTGATAACAGAGGTAAGCTCATTTAGTGAGAAGGGTGTTGAAAGTGACCCGTCCACGCCAGGTGCTCGACGAAGTTTGGTGATCTCTTTTTTAACAGAGCGAGTGTGATCCTTGAAACAACCATTTGGCAGGAGTTGCTCAGCAATTGAGTTGGCAGACACAGGACATTTCGATTATTTGGAAACTCTGCCGGTGAGGCGGTTTATGTTCTTCCAGGCCTTCCTGTTAGAATGAGTGAAATCAATTCCCTGGACCGTCTCCTCCCAGGGCTCACGACGTTTCCTGTTCAAGCAGTTTGTCAGACTTGAAGCCTCGGATGTCGCTTCTTTTCCGGGTTCAGAATTCAAGAATTCCTTGCAAAGAGCATCACATTCCTCATGGGATGAGGAATGCTGCTTGATCGGCAGCTTACTTATTGGCAGCATATCAAGTCAGTATGTGCAAAGGTAAATCTTCGAGGAATAATCTCCTGCGCCGCCTTGTTGGATCTTCTTGGGGTGCTGGTCCGTCCACTCTACACACCACCGCCCTTGCTCTGGTCTACAGCGCTGCTGAATATACCGCCCCAGCATGGTGCAATAGCTCTCACACAAAAGAGCTGGATACAGTACTCAACGAGACCATGAGAACCATTACTGGCTGCCTTCGTCCTACTCCATCTGAGTTTCTACCAGTGCTTTCAGGCATTGCACCTGCAGTGCTTCTGAGAGAATATCATACACAAAAACTGGTGAACAAGGCTCTGTTGGACAACAAGCATTGATTCACCTAGACTTGTACCGATTGCTTTAACATTTAACTGCATAAAGAGTTTGTATTCTCCCAAACGATTTTAGAAGAAACTCACCACATGGTAGAAGGCTTCAAAGACATCAACATTAATTGTTAAAGTAAAAACTAAAAACTGAAAAAAAAATGAAAAGTAGGGGCAAAACATTGATTTTAAGTTTGCGATCGAAAGAGACACTAGTTCTGCATTTTCCCTGCATTGATTCACATGGACTTGTGCTGATTCCTTTAATTGGCAATACATTAAGCACAAATATAAATACCTCATACCATTTTATATTTTAGGGTTACTTGTTTGTTAACATGAAATTTTAATGCCATATGTTTCTACGGTGAAGCACTATATGACGAATATAAAAAATGTTATGGTACCAATGGCCTACTATACTCTCGAAGAATTGTTTATGTCACTAAGTGCATGCATCATTAAATTGTCATGGGCATTTCCGTTAGTGCATAAGGGACCTTGAAAATTCTGGTCTTTGACGAGGTACATCAACACGACCACATAACAGGAAAAAAATCAAAATCGATTGATAAAACCGATTTCTTTCATCATCATCAGAAGAAGAAGATGATGATGTAGAAGAAGAAGAAGTAGTATAATAACGTCATGGCCGATTATTATTTTCCACAAAATATGTGCAACTGATATTTAGGCAATTACATTATATCTTGGGCAAGAAAATGTTAATTTAGGTATATGTATGCATTTATATGAAATTACCAATATACATATTAAATAATCGGATACATATCAAACTATAAACTATTACAAAAAATGGAAATGGACGAGAGAGGTGGGCTTGGCCACTAAGACAAGAAGACAGGTCATACACATTAAAAAACAGAACAAAGACACTAAACAAATAGGCGGACACTCAAGCAAGTGCAAGTAATATACAATACATGCAGTATTTAAAGCAATATTAGCACATTTTTTTGAAGAGCGCCCCCAATTTTTCAAAAATTTTGAGATTTTTACACGATTGCATTGGTAACTGGCTAGTAAACTATACCTGTGAATGGTTAAGCTCGAAAATGTCTATGTGTCACAAACGAAGGAATTTTGTATTAGAATAATTATTATCTTTTTTTTTTTTTTTTTTTTAAAAGTAGGGGCAAAACATTGATTTTAAGTTTGCGATCGAAAGAGACACTAGTTCTGCATTTTCCCTGCATTGATTCACATGGACTTGTGCTGATTCCTTTAATTGGCAATACATTAAGCACAAATATAAATACCTCATACCATTTTATATTTTAGGGTTACTTGTTTGTTAACATGAAATTTTAATGCCATATGTTTCTACGGTGAAGCACTATATGACGAATATAAAAAATGTTATGGTACCAATGGCCTACTATACTCTCGAAGAATTGTTTATGTCACTAAGTGCATGCATCATGAAATTGTCATGGGCATTTCCGTTAGTGCATAAGGGACCTTGAAAATTCTGGTCTTTGACGAGGTACATCAACTCGACCACATAACAGGAAAAAAATCAAAATCGATTGATAAAACCGATTTCTTTCATCATCAGAAGAAGAAGAAGAAGAAGATGATGATGTAGAAGAAGAAGAAGAAGTAGTATAATAACGTCATGGCCGATTATTATTTTCCACAAAATATGTGCAACTGATATTTAGGCAATTACATTATATCTTGGGCAAGAAAATGTTAATTTAGGTATGTGTATGCATTTATATGAAATTACCAATATACATATTAAATAATCGGATACATATCAAACTATAAACTATTACAAAAAAATGGAAATGGACGAGAGAGGTGGGCTTGGCCACTAAGACAAGAAGACAGGTCATACACATTAAAAAACAGAACAAAGACACTAAACAAATAGGCGGACACTCAAGCAAGTACAAGTAATATACAATACATGCAGTGCACCATTCCCAAAAGGCTCAGAGCACTGAAAGACTTCAAACTATAAACGTAAATGTACACTACAAAGTATGGTAAAAGTGCAAGATAACTTGAAAACAAGTTAAACATACAATGCAAAATAATAATTATAATATAAGCATTATAGCACCTTTCGCAAGTGCTGTACAACAAGAAATGAAGAAATAGCCTGATTCATGGCGCAATGACAAAAAGGGTCATTGTAATAAAACACCGAACTAGTACAAGGACAACAAGGACAAACCAAACAAGGCAACACTGAAAAAAGAATAAAGGACAACAATTAACACAACTTGACTGTCAAAGAATCACACCAGCTCGGCAGACAGGGACTGCGCTCTCGTCGACCTTTCTGTCGACACGCTGCTAAACTCCCCTTTCACCATCTTACAGTCATGGAACACTGCCTGGCTAGATACCCCAAGACCAGACCAATTCGTGTCCTTTCGTCCACCGGTGAATATAGACTTCTCAAACCCCAACCAATCAACGGTGAGCTGGCTCCACCAAATTAAACACATTTAGCTGGTGCCTCATACGCAAGAAGAAGAATAAGAACTTGAAATTCGATTTAAAAAGGAGAAGTAGCCATGGGGGCCCACATGGGTTTAACGTGGGCAAAGTGGGTCTAATGTGTGCTGGGGCTTCAAGTGGGCAACCCCGGATGGATCCATGTTGGCTATATGTGGGGATAAAGTGGGTATATATGGCTTGGGTTACAAGTGGGCAACCCAAATAGGTCCATTGTGGGTTATTCAAGGGCCTGTCTAGGCTCTAGGACATGGGGGTTTCAAAAGGGCTTATATAGGCCCCATGTGGGTTGATGGTGGGCATGGGCTACAGGTGGGCTTCCACAGGGCTCACCCATATGGGCGTGCTCTCGATGACCTCTAAAATACTAGGAACCTGTATAGAAAAGTGTCTTTATTTTTGATATTATGCTCCTGAGGTTTACAATAGTGATATTAACACGTGGTTATGACTAAATATTAAGAAGGTTTGACCAATTTTATGCTGAATGTCATCTGATTCTAAGCCGCTGGTACTTTTTTCTCTCTATGTCCGTATGGGAAGCGTAAAACGCTTTGCTCGCTTGTTTGGCTATTACGGTGGGGTTAGGAACACGCAACATCGCGCTAAACATTACCGCTATGCCTTTAACAATAATTCTTGCCGAAACGAACCTAAGCAAGAATGAAAATGTGTACATAGCCCATATTGCCCACGTGGGGCCCTCGTTATGAGCCCACTTTAAACCTTATTTTATGTTGGCTGGGTTAATGATAAACTTCATATGCATACTGAAAAACTGATTATGGAAACAAATAAGTTTTGAGAGATTTTTTTAACATAGCAGTAGATGAAGATTGTGTAATATAATACAGGAAGCTTATTCCAGATGCAGATACTGTGAAGGTTCTATCACAAGCTAATACTCTAGTGATAGGGTAGTCAAGACGAAGATACGATCGGAGTTGTCTCTTTGGTACATATTCATCATCAGCTTTTTTGTCTGCCCACTGTTGGACGAAAGCGTCAACATGTTTCCATGCTGGATTTCGGCCTACCCTTCCACGCTGGCCTAGTGCGGGTTGGAAGAGACCCTGGTACCTAGAGTAAAGTGTGCAGGTAACAGACCCGGGATGGTCCCCTACTCTTTTCGATAAGGTCTGCAACTTTTGCGTGTTCAGGAATTACTCCCCTGATATACGGGACAAACAGCTTTACATGACTCTCCGAACCATGAGGCGCCGGACACCCATTGCATACA
This sequence comes from Ophioderma brevispina, assembly GCA_023653785.1. Lineage (NCBI taxonomy): Eukaryota > Metazoa > Echinodermata > Ophiuroidea > Amphilepidida > Ophiodermatidae > Ophioderma > Ophioderma brevispina. Next base: position 126,888 of record JAMKCH010041323.1, read on the forward strand.
CCTGCACATTTTACGCAATGGGTGGGAGCGAGGAGAAATTCCACAATCACACTGCTGCGCAATTATGCAATTTCCGACCTTATAGGAACTATTTGAGTATGACCAAGAAACCCGACTCTCGCGGGGCTCGAACCAGGGCCGCTCGGTCGATCTTATACTCTGCCGACGGTTTTTTTTTTTTTTTTTTTTTTAACAATAATTCTTGCCGAAACGAACCTAAGCAAGAATGAAAATGTGTACATAGCCCATATTGCCCACGTGGGGCCCTCGTTATGAGCCCACTTTAAACCTTATTTTATGTTGGCTGGGTTAATGACAAACTTCATATGCATACTGAAAAACTGATTATGGAAACAAATAAGTTTTGAGAGATTTTTTTTTAACATAGCAGTAGATGAAGATTGTGTAATATATACAGGAAGCTTATTCCAGATGCAGATACTGTGAAGGTTCTATCACAAGTTAAAGGCCGACTCAGAGATTTCCTGAGGAGGGCGCCCTCAATTTCCAAAAAAATTGCGTTTTTTGCATGTACATAATGCTTGTCCATATACTAATCACTGTGTGAAATTGCTAAGCTTAAATCGAATTCCTTCATATAGAAAATCACAACTTTGTTATAAAATTCCGGATCCGGAATTTTTGTTATACACAGTATCCTATGGGACATATTAGTACACATAAATGTTTACTGCATCAAAACGAAAAATCCGGTTCATCTCAGATTTCGGAATTGTGCATTTTAGGTTACTATCTTTAGTTCTAGTTGACTATTTTTCATTATTACACAAAAAAATAATATTTCAAAATCTCTGAGTCAGACTTTAAGCTAATACTCTAGTGATAGGGTAGTCAAGACGAAGATAAGATCGGAGTTGTCTCTTTGGTACATATAAAGATAAACAATTCAACAAATATGTTGGTCCTTGGTTGTGAAGGCATTTATATACAAGTAGAAGTAATTTAAATGTGATCCGTTGGCGTATTGGTAGCCAGTGGAGTGATTTTTTTTTTTTTTTTTTTTCCGGACACCCATTGCATACACCTGCACATTTTACGCAATGGGTGGGAGCGAGGAGAAATTCCACAATCACACTGCTGCGCAATTATGCAATTTCCGACCTTATAGGAACTATTTGAGTATGACCAAGAAACCCGACTCTCGCGGGGCTCGAACCAGGGCCGCTCGGTCGATCTTATACTCTGCCGACGGTTCAGCGCCTTAGACCGCTCGGCCACCTCGCCCTCTTTGGTACATATAAAGATAAACAATTCAACAAATATGTTGGTCCTTGGTTGTGAAGGCATTTATATACAAGTAGAAGTAATTTAAATGTGATCCGTTGGCGTATTGGTAGCCAGTGGAGTGATTTCAAAAGTAGTCCAGGTGCGTGTTTGTGGTCAGCTTCAAATACAAGACGTACTGCCCAATTCCGTAGACTTTGAAGGCGAGAAATGTAAGTAGATGATGATGAGATGAGGATAGAAGGTCGTTGCAATAATCTAGACGTGAAAGAATCAATGAACGTACAGCATGGTGACATGTAGGTTGGTCGATAGGTTACCAATATTTCGTAGATGAAAAACAACAGATTTGCTAACATTAGTAATATGAGATGACATGGTCATGTGAGTGTCAAAGAATGCACCAATATTCCTAATGGTTTTTGCAGGTTCAATGTGTTCACTTCCAATAGGAAAGCATTACATTAGATGGCAGATATTTATGATTAGATGGCGATGCAGCACGCAAAGAAGAAGTATGTTTTACTTATGATGTTAAGTGGTTGGAAGCATCCGCTTTATAGCAGATATACACTTTTGTTACGAAGCAAAGAAAGGTTCTGTGTGACGGCTAAATGAGAAGCACAGTGGAGTTAAAGCATTAGTAGTAACACTGTGTGGTTTACCATAGATGATCATTTGTGAATAAAAGCAACTTTAACTAATTTTAACAGAATATCCTTTTCAAAAACTCTCAGCAACATTTTAATTAGGAGTTCGTCACCAATTCAAGTTCTTAAAAACCATTGAAAAAAGAACGTATTTTCTTATCTCGTTACTAAAAAGGCCAACACCCACCGACCCAATTAACCAACCACAAACAAATTGCGCATGACAATCTCAATGACAAAATGCATATAATTTGTCTTTTGATGGACAGGACTAATTTAAACAAACTATAATTTCCATAATTCGTCGTTTAATTGTCATGCACGAAAATTTAATTTGTAATGCACTGTTAGTAACAATTTTGCAATCCATTAATTTATAATGCAATGTTTAAAAATTGGAAAATTTTAAAGTCATGAAAAATAAGTGATGATAAAATTAATTATCAATGCTACCCAAAATAATAATTAAAACATTTCTAATAACATTTGCAGGTCAATGTCCTAGATAAAAAAAAAAATCCCTATACAAGACTATAAGGATCCCCAGAACACCATAATGAAAGTCCCTAAGAATCCCTGTAGGGGAACATTGTAAAGTCATAAGGGGTTTTAAAATTAGTATGGGGTAAATTGAAACTCAGTTATAAAATTGTATTCAAATAATATTAATGTATTTGTCTTGTTGAAGGATGAAAAATGTATAGTTTGTAAAAGTGTTGAATGTTAGTTACAAGAGTATACCCTAATTAATTGCATAACTATCGAAATAACATTGTGATTACTCTTGTGCTTTGTTGATTACGTTACGTCAATTTTTCCCGTATCACAAGTCACAAGTGTTATTTCCAGCAGCCAACTTCTTTTTCCAAAACGTTGAAATGTATCTTACGAAATCTTGTAGTGCGCAATCACAATAATGTGTCCTAAATCTGCCGAAAAATAAGGGTTTTTTAAAGTCTCTGTGGTGGCAGTTTAACTGGTAGTGATTCGATAGTCAAATTCGTTTGTGACATTCAGTTTTTGACATTCAAGGAGATATTTAAATTTGCAGGCCCAAATTACAGGGGTATTGCTCTAACAAACTCTTTAAAATGTTTAGGAGCAAATTTTTGTTTTTTATTCTGGCCAAAAATTTCAGGATTCATTGTAATTTGGAGCCTTTTGTGGTTCAGTGAAGGTAATGATCAGAATAACTCTCGACATAACATTTTGCTTACTCTGTGTTTGTTGAATACGACGTCAATTTTACCGTAGCACAGGCACGTGTATTTCTACGGAACAACTTGCTTTTCCCAAACGTAACTGGATATTACAAAATATGTGCAGTGCGCCATCACAATAATGGGTCAGTGAAAAAAGATAAGGTTTTGTAAGTCTATTGGTGGCAGATACTCTATTAATAAATTCGATAGTCAAATACGTTGATGACATTTACTATGATTTTCTCAACGTATATATCGAGGGTGAAAATCAGAAAGCCTTAACTCAAATTAATACTGCTTTTGAGAAAGTGATGTTCATATTTCAAAACTAAGACAAATCAATTCATTACTCAAAAAGTAAACATTCATAAAGCTCATATATAGTATGTAAGCACAATTATATAACTTTAGTAAGCAAAGAACAATGTTTAATTATGAACAGCCAGAATTAAAGGAAATTCTTTAATTTTCTGAAGTGCTGAGTTACGTCCTTATGTGTAACTGAAAACGGTAATCGTGAGTTACATCTTCAAATCATGCCTATGATTGAACACATTATTTCAATCAGATGTTTAATCCTGTCATCCCTTTGGACTGTTTTCAAAAATCATCAATATAAGCGTGATAGGGCGCCTTAAAGGTTGAAATTCTGGCAATTGTGCACGCTATGAAGCCTAAACTCATTGTTGGCCAAATACAAGTTACCATCAGAAGTTCTACTCAGAG